>CAIGRP010094780.1:0-17641 GCA_903798385.1 Fraxinus cuspidata | reverse complement strand
ATATATATATATATGATAAACCTTGTCAAGTTGATGTAGCGAAGGAGAAGTTGACGTTGTCGTAAGTCTCACTTAGATTTAGAGGCACTTTTATACATACTAACTCAACAAAATTATAATTTTTTCATGATTTCCCATGTAGAATAAGATGTGATTTTGTTTTTATTATAAGAAAATAAAAGACACCAAACAACATTATTGGATTTTAGATACAACCTATTGGAAACCAATTTTGGACTTGAGTATATTTTCACCAGAAACCAACGTCACTTAAATCCAAAGTCTTTTAACTTACATACCACCCAAATGACAATCCATTAAAATACATTGAAAATGCTCTTAGTCAGTATTTATGGACCTCTGCAAAAACCAGTGTTCTAAAAGCGAAAATGTGGAGCCTAGACAATTAAGATTACAAAATCGTCTCGCATACAAAAAAGACGTGAAAAGATGTTTACTTTATTTTAGATCGCCAAATATAAAAAGGCGTCCACTTTTTCTTTTCTTTCTTTCTTTTTTTTTTTTGTTCAAATTTTCTATGCTTAAGTAAACTAATTAAGTAAAAGAATAATTATTAATTTTCTTGTAAAAATAATTTAAATAATAATCTTATTAATGATTTTATAATAATTAAATAGTTTATTATGACCTTATCGCCTTTTCATGTCTGTACTTGGGTCACTGACAATTTTTTTTTTTTTTGAATATGGACGCAACATTTTATTCTTGGTTGAGACGTCGCTAGCATGCTACTAATTTCTCTATATTCTCGGACGGCCTAGGATGCCTTGCGCGTGGAGCCACGTGTTGGTGAAGAATATGATTACTATTGTTTCTAAGTTTTTAATTAAAAATTAGAGTAAAATTGTCATCTTTACAAAAATATATGCATCGCATGCATGCAACTATATGGCAGGCTTTGAAGGTGAGTAGGTAGTCCGATCACGCATGGCTCCTCAAAAAATGTAACTAAAAGAGCAGGTAGTCCAATCACTACTATTAGAGCCTCTTTATTTTTAAATAATATATTGTACATAATAAAAACATATTTATGTTGTGTTTGAGCCACGTTATTTTGGAAGAATGTATTCTGGAATAGTAGATTGATGAAGAATTTATGGTTGAAAAAGAAGGAAAAGTTATTGACGTGATAGAAAATATTATTTTATTGAAGAATGTGTGGTTGAAAATGAGTAGAAAAATAAAAATGAAAATTTTAATGTGTACCAAACACGGGCTTAAATTTAAAGAGTTACAAAAAATTATTTATTTTACTTTTTCAATAAATATTTATTATTTTTTTCTAATTTTTAAATAATACATATGTTTTTAGATATCAATGGCCAATATATTAAAATGTGGTTTGAGCAATCCAAAAATAGAAAAAGCATTGAAATTTATAACCTATTACATGCGACCATTATAGAATAAAAATATAGATGGTTGGCTATCCATATTTGAAGAATTCTTTATTTTAAAAAAGTTAAAATAGAGATTCATTGAAGCATATTTCAATAGTCGACATCTTAGAGTAATTCCCCAAGTTGTTCCCCCCTAAGCCCTTGTGATTAATTCCTTGTATGTGTAGCACATATTTAATATTAATGTTTTAAAAAGCGAAAAGCGTGATTAGACGTGAAAGCGAAACTTCAAGTTTTACGATCTTAAGCAAACATAAGTGATGCCTAGGCGTAAAAAGAGTTTTCTTATTTTTTATATTATTTCAAAAATTTAATTATTTTTAAAAAAATTAGTCATTTTTAATTCAAAATGCAAAAACTAGACTATTTTTCATAATTTCAATTTTCAACTAGACAAGTCCTACTTAATAGATTTATAAGAACTTCATACATGCTTTTGAAGTTTTTAACAAAATAACAAGTCTTAAAATCGTAATTACATATATAGATAAAATTGTAGCTTAATCTTATTTAACTCTTCATTGAATAAAGTCATTTTAAATTTTTATACAAATAAAGTCTTTTAAAAACTTAAAATTAAAGTCAAATGAAAAGTTTTTAAGTGTCTAGGCACAAAGCGAGGTATTTTTGCCCGAATTTCGAGCCTAGGCGAGTTTTTTAAACATTTCTATATATTATAGTATGTAGTGTACCTAAATTTTCTCCAAAGAAAAAAAAAAAAAAACAGATGAAAACATCACCAAAAAGGAGATTTATGCTTCTAGTGCTAGATCAAGACCAAACGTGAAATTCTCAATGTTATGACCAGTTGAATCGAAAAACTCACGAACCAATTCAAAATCCGGTTCGATTAAAGTTTAAAACCCACTTATTTGAAAATCGATCAATTGGTTGATTTTTCCACTATATGAATGGTTCCTCTAATTGGTGGTTTAATAATTACAAAATTTTCGACTCTTTAGCCAATTGGATTAAAAGACCCAAAAAGTTGCTTAACTAATTATTGGCCCATTAATTTATAGATTGTATTCCAGTGATTTTTTATAAGTATTCGATGTGGGATAAGAAAAAGCTATCTATTTGGTTATACGGTAGCATATTGCACTATTGTATAAAAATTTATTTATATTTTATTAAGTTAATTAATTATTTTCCTATCTTTTACTAATTAATAAAAATTAAAAACTCTCCAAATATTACAATTAGCATTATTATTCTATATCTTGTTTACCGTTTAAAAATATATTTATTTATCTTTACAATTTAATTATCACGTTCAACTTCAGTTCGACTCTGATTTGACCCTTTGACCCATGACCCTCACTTTTCTGGATTATTGCTTGGTTCAATTTTTAAAACATTGGAAATTATATATACAAGAAACCAATCAACTTAATACATGTTTTGATGTGTTTATAAATACTTAAATAAGTATTGAAATTAACTACCTTTTGCGACTAATAATAGAAATAAAAATTGTGATCTAGAGCAATAATTGTGGCTTCTACTTTATTTATTTATTTATTTTAAATAAAAACATCTTTTAAACACGACTCAGCGAGTTATTTATAGTACTTGAACCTTAGATCGACAATCATCCCTGACACCCGATGCTATCAATAAATAAATACATAAAGATATTCCACAATATAGAATAATTACATTAAATTCCACTTATTTTCAATCATTGCCAATGTAATAAAATTCTGCAACACAGAATTATTACATTTGACCTCTGCATAGGAGAGTGCAGAAGGTAGTTACTTGTTAATAAGGAATCTTAAAACACCAAAAGAGCAATGAAGATTAACACATGAACACAAGGGCATGCTAAATCTTAGTTTGAGAATACCTTTGATGTTGCCCTTGACATCGCTGTAACTATTATTAACACGATTAAAAGGTTGTCATCTGAAATACTATTCAATATACTATAAAAGTTTTCAAGACATATCCTCCATTAGCCAAAAAATCAGTTGCGCCGTTATCCTCCCTATAAATGTGACATAATGAGCACGACTCTAATAAATAAGCATTCACATAATCAAGTTCATTCGATGTTCTAATAATTACATGTATTAGAATATCGCAAACCAATTAGGAGAGTTTTCGATTCAGATTAGTGCCTAAGCCATACAAACTGTAAAAAGCAATTTATAAACTGCCCTTTATAGTCCCAAAGCCGGCCTACCCCCTTCGATACATCTGGAATTCCTCTCAAGCAACCATGATCAGTGCAGGTTTACAATTGGCAAAAAGCAATCAGACTTCATATTGCGACTAGAATCTGCCATAAGCATTGCAAACAATTCTGTCCACCATAAACACATTGAGATTGACAGGCTAGAAAGTGGAAATACTGGTATTCCTTAGAATGAATCAAATTCTATAAATATGTAGTCTGCTTATGACCCTATAATTAGGCCTAGATAGATTTGGTAGAAGATGTCAATGATAGAATATGCATAGAAAGAATATGCGTTTGTATCCTCGTGGCTTTTCAAATGATTAAAGTACAAAGAAATAGAAAACAACATCAACATTTAAGCGGCCTAAATTTTTTTTAATAAATTGGTATCGGAGCCAATTCAATTGTGAAGCAAACCCTTTGAATAAGGGATTATCCACTATTATGTGTTTCCAGAAAGGACAGAAATATCCAAGGAACTCAGTCTCACCTTTCTGGTTCTGAATGTGCTTTCCTTGGATTTAAATGTTCTACTGACTCCAAAGGATAAAAGCCAGAACTTAGAAAGAAACATTGTCCCTCCCTAACTTTCATCAGGATATCAAGTCAAAATTTGCACTCACAAGTCGCTACAGATGTGATTCCATGCTAGATTTTAGCCACCTAAGAAAGAACCTGAAAATGGTAGAGCTCCTCTTCAGCTCCGAAAAAAAATTAGACCAACACTTAGACAGGGAGACAAGTCTCAACCGTTTCTCTGTCTCCACCTATGAAAGCATGTTGAACACTAAAACAGGGAAACTCGTCGCAGATTTTTTTTCCTGCCACTATCCTGTCCATAGTCTCCATATTCATATTCAGTGACAACTGCAACTTTCTAGGTAAGTTTCCTTCTATAACATGCAAGTTCTTAATGTGTATTAGATGAATGTCATATCATTAAGAAGTCATACTACTTTCTGGTTCATTAGAAAATAAAATATGTTGAACTCCATAAACTCCTGAAATTCTATACATCTAAACCTTTATATAACTATAGCTAATTTTACTTCTTTATGCAAGTTCAAACTCATACTAGTTCTGTTTTTCCGCTATATTTCCTTAAGCTTAGAGTTACAAGGCTATTCATTTCACTTTATTCTACTAGAGAAAATGCAAGTGGATCTTGTTTTCTTCAATCTCTTGCTAAAAGACAACACAAAACCAATTTTTTTAATAAAGAAATAATCTAATACTGAAGCATTTTTCTTTGGTTTATGAAAATGCAAAATAAGCTCACAACAAACATAAACAATCTTTAAACTTCATAACATAACAACTTCAAATGTGCAAACAAATAAAAGAAAAATATAAAAAGTAACAAGAAAAGAAACTATTATTTTAATTGGTTGGGTAGTAGACTATTTCCAAATTGGGTTTATGAGAAACACAAATTTAATGTTTTAGTGGACAATAGGCCATTCCTAAAATAAGTTAATCGGAGTTTTTATATTTCGAGGGTCCACACCTAAAAAAAAGTAAATAAGTCTTGAGAATTAAGGAGCGCACGGCTCACAAGCCTTGATGCTGTGCCTCAACTAACTTAGGCATGCGTCTCCAAAAACTTCCTTACAATCTTGAGGTGCATTTTGTTCACCGCTTTAAGGCGCCTCAGTTGGAATTGCAATTTGTAAACAATTAATTGATAGCTTCTTGCCCATCTATATATCTTGATGGCGTTTTCAGTAAATGATAGGTAATTAGGATGCTCTAGCTTGTTTGAACTCCTACCCTATATGGTCTTACATGCACATTATTGGAAATTTCATTTTTAATGCCTATATATGTGCATCTTGAGGTTAGAGTGTTCAAGCTTTTTACGATAACTACCTGTACAGGTTTTGGATGAATGTCTTCGTGCTATTTCTGGCTTTAAAGGAACTGAAGATCTTTCAAGTGATAAGTTGCTCGATAGTCCATTTACATCTGACTATGTCAAAACAAAGGCAGTCTCGTCTGCTCCAGTTTATGGATTAGAGAGCCCTGCTTCAACTTTGGATGAATCAAAAATGTGTGTTTTGGCCAGCGAGCGGTGGTCTGAAGCAATAGTCAAGCACATGCCTATAATCATTCAGCATTCATCAGCCATGGTAGGTTCAAATGACACTCTGTTTGACTTGATCGTCTCTTTAGGCATATCACATTTAAATGTTTGTAAGTTTCAATAACTTTTGAGTTTCTATGCTACTCCTTTACACAAACCATGTATCTCCAGGGATTCAGCAGAGTCTCCTGCGCTAATAAGATGTCAGTCACTGCATTATTTCATCAAATTTTTGGTTTGGGAAGCTTACTGATTAGGATAAGAAAGTTAGAGAATGCATCATAGTTTGAGATATTACGTTTCTCCACATGTTGGAGATCTTGCACAGTAAGGTGGATGAGGCAGTGCAGAGGACCTTTTTCTCTCTTGACAATGAGGAAATCTATGCTCCTTTATGATGATCTGATTTTAAACTATAGGCACTTACCTGCCTTTCCTTACTTATGTACCTAATTTGCACTTCTTATGCTATAAGGGGATAAATCTTACCCTTGCTTATTAATGTACATCTCTCCCTAGGTTGTAAGCCCGTTATTGTGCAATAGAGCAGAAAATAACACATATCAAAGCTCATTAGTTCATGTTTGTATTTTTATATGTAGATAACATATAATCACCAAAAGGGCATAAGTGAGAACAGATATGCATCCAATTCGCGTGTTATTACCTCTGATTCGCCTGTTTATACTTAAATGTTGTAATGCACGTATTTACATAGTAATGGAGATAGCTTCTGAAAGGTTGTAGCAAGTCTCATTATTTGAATTGTATTGGTTTTAAAATGTTTCTTTTCTTGTTTATGCTGTTGTTGCCTTTTCATTGAAATCTCCATTTAGAGGTGGTATGTGTGTGGAAGTAGTATTACAACTTTTCCAACATCGTTATGACGGTACCTTAAAATTCGTGGTTGGGCCCTCATTGTCCCTCATCATTGCCGAACTTTTCATTACATCAAGAGAACTTTGTACAGGTACTAATAGCAACCACGAGTATTTTTTTTTTTTTTGTAGAAACATTCTAGTAAGCTTAAAATGGATAAGAGTCTTTCAACTAAGCTATATTTTCTTGTTTGTTGTGTGTGCGGTTTGTCTTCTAGAATCATGTTAGTACCAAAGGGGGTATCCCTCTTTTTCACTAGGTGAATCTGGGATCAAATGCTTTGTTCTCTTGTGCACTAGAAACCAGATACTCCAGATTTCTATCTATTTCTTAAGTTGTCTATCATAGAAATAGCAACCCAAATTTCAGCATTTCCAAGAAAAATTGTTTGGAGAAAAGGATGTGATAAGTACAGGAAAAAGGTTGGTACACTTCCTAGGGAAGTACATAGTTTATAGATGAATAAAAATATGATTTCTGACTTGTATTTCTCTAATAAAATTTTATAATTTATGGAGTACAATGATCACTAATTTAGGAAACTAATTCTATACAAAGAAATTGGCAAAAGTCTCTCTGAGATAATAGACCCTAATGGCTAGATTTTTAGCAATTAAATTAGCAGAGGAATCAATCTATTTACAACACAATCTTGGAATCAAATCAGGGATTTAATTCCTTTTTTTCCATGTGAAACATATCCTCGAGGATTTTTTAACACTCCCCCTCAAGTTGGCGAACAAATATTGTCCATGCCCAACTTGTTTGTAATTCGTTGGAATGAGTGGCTTGGTAGTCCCTTGGTAAGAATGTCTACAAGTTGTCCATTTGTTGGGACATAGGGAGTACCGATTAGACCACAATCTAGTCTTTCTTTGATAAAATGTCGATCCACATCTATGTGTTTAGTACGATCATGTCGTACCAGACTGTGAGCTATATTAATTGCATACTTTTTATCACTGAATAATTTCATACCTTCTTCCCACTTGATACCCAAGTCTTCTATGATAATTTTGAGCCATAAAAGCTCACAAAGTCCATGTGTCATAGCTCTAAATTCTGCCGCAGCACTTGATGTGGCTACCACAACCTATTTCTTACTTCTCCATGTAACCAGATCAACTATTGAACTTGTCCAATCCGCATCCGTGTATGCTTCTATACTCAACTCTTGGCTATGTTTGAAGTGAACACTTTTTCCTTGTGTAGACTTAGAATATTGTAAGATTCGATGAACAACTTCTAAGGAACATTCCCTTGGAGAGTGCATGAACCGACTTACCACACTTACAGTATAAGCAATATTTGGCCTAGTAAGAGACAAATAAATGAGTTTTCCAACTAGATCAAGAATGCATTTTTGTTGGGAAATGAATATGCCATTTTTCAAGTATGCCACTTCAATCCCAAGAAGTATTTCAACTTTTCCAGTTCTTTTATTTCAAATTAATTTGCCAATTGCTTTCTAAACTTCTCAATTTCTTCAAGATCATCCCCTGTTACAATAGCATCAATATGAACAATCGCGATAGTGATTTTTCCGCTTCTTGATTTTTTTTATGAAGAATGTATGATCGCCTTGTGATTGTTTGAACCCCATTAATTCATTGCACTTGGTAAATCTTCTAAACCATGCTCTCGGAGATTGCTTCAATCCATATAAAGCTTTCTTCAGCTTGTATACACTATTAACTCCAAAACCTGTAGTAAAGCCAGGAGGTGCCTTCGTAAAAACTTCTTCCTCCAAATCACCATGCAAGAATGCATTTTTTACATCAAATCGTTGCCAGGACTTTAATGACCCAAATATTTAATATTAAATCGTTACTAAAAGTTTCATTCATTCTTAAAAATAATGGCTTGCAATAAATATAAAATTATGTAACATTAGTTTACTCACTGCTATAGAGAATTTTTCATATTCTAAAAAATCAAGGACTTTTCTACACCATATCTTCTTAATTTCGTCATTAAATATATATTTCAAACATCATAACATAAATTTTTTTTTTTTGTTCTACCAATATTAAATAAACATATGGAAAAAAACATAACCAAATGAAACATGTACCAAACCCTAAATAACAAATTCACATAATAATAAAACTAAAGCAAAGATTGAAAATAAAATCTATAGTCACGTTATACCGGATTTAATTTATTAATTCCTATGAATCCAAGCACAACGACTGCACCTCATCACCCGCCATCCTACGACCCGTTCTAGTCTGAGAGAAGTAGGGAAAAATGTGAGTATATAGGAATACTCAATAGGACACGAATATTTTGTGCAATCTTGAATAAAAATCTTAAATCATGCGTAAAAAATATCATACCATCGTATCATATCTTTAGAAACTGATAAGAGCTCAATAAATATTATATCTTGGATACCGGATTGCTATAACATACATATCATAACTTTCATTAGCACAATATTTATCAACACGAAGAAATAAATTAAATGGGACAAACCACTTGCACCTCGTAATCCTACCTCGCTTGATCAATCAAATTTTGAAAGAAAGAGAGTATGTTTCCAATTTTTATTTCTACCTACTACTGCAATCGTGTGCGTATGTATATTCTGATATGAGAATAAAGAGATAAATGCATAGTATAAGTTAAAATGAGAATTGAATTTTTGGTAGAATAGAGTTTCATAGAGCCGTGTACCACCATGCAAAGGTCACTATCAAGAATATTCTACTTCAATCATTATCTCATCCAACAAAAAAAAAACCGACTTACCTCTATCTCATTCTACACGTAGCTCCTACACATTTCAAACACAATATTTAATTTATCAAAACCAATTAATAACACATTTTTAAACTTCAATAACTTGCACCACGTAATCCTATGTCGCTTAATCAATCAAATTTTGAAAGAAAGAGAAAGCACGTTTCCAATTTTTATTTTCTGTCTACTACTGCAGTCATGTGCGTATGTATATTCTGATATGAGAATAAAGAGGTAAATGCATAATATATGTTAAAAGGACAGTTAAATTTTTGGTAGAATAGAGTTACATAGAGCTGTGTACCACCATGCAAAGATCACTATCAAAAATATTCTACTTCATCATTATCTCATCCAACAAAAAAAAAAAAAAAACCGCCTTACCTCTATCTCACTTTACACGTGGCTCATACACATTTCAAACCAAATATTTAATTTATCAAAACCAATTAATAACATTTTTTTAAACTTCAATAACTTACGCTTTGCTTATCCGAATTAATTTTTTCTCGAGCCCAATATACTATTTCACTATTGAACGATTCAGAGGTCATTGAGCCTATGTTATTGGTAGCAGTTCATATCATCTTCCTTGCTATGATACCATGAAGATGAAACTAGGAAAATTTATTCTTTATTTTTCCACGTTAATAATGTACAATAAGAGGGTCCTATTTATGGTACAAGAAATATAAAAATAAAAGGAAAACAAATCTCCTACAATCTCTAATTAATCATAATATCCTATTTATGGTGAATGGGATCCTCAACAATCTTCCCTCAATCAATTCGGGATTTCAACACAATGTATGCTCAAATTTTCTCTTTTCATTTTTTTTCCCTTTCTTTTTGTTTTTACGTGACCTACATTCTAACAATTAATTTGGAGTCACAAGTTCATGTGTCTTTACTTTTCGTGGTGGATTATTTAGTTTCGTTTAATATAATATGCATTATTGTCCTTTTGGGGGCTAACATTTTATTTATGATATTCTAATGGTTTGAGAGCTGCATGTCCAATTTTATGCAATGCAATGCATTTAATGATCAAGTTCTCTTTGGTCTTCTTTAGAACTTTGCATATGGTGATTGGATGCATGAACAAAATTATTTCTGTACTTTCAGGAGTGACATGTAGTATGCTTTTTAACATGAGTCTAAGTCAATTTTCTGTTTCTTTGGAAGGTAAGGGCTGCATCAATTACTTGTTTCGCAGGAATGACTTCTTCAGTCTTCTTTTCTCTACCAAAAGACAAACAGGATTTTTCTATCAAATCTTCCGTAAGTTCGGTACCAAACCGTAGCATGTTGTCTTCCATAAAGTGATATGCGAATGCCATTTGATTTATCATATACTGGTTCTTGTAGATTGATGCTGCTCTAAGCGACGTTCCTTCAGTTAGATCAGCTGCTTGTCGTGCCATTGGTGTTATTGCATGTTTTCCGCAAATATTTCATAGGTAACTTACCAATGCTATATCTTGAGTTTCTGATGATAACTGATACTCAACGGAGCGAAATTCCTGAGTTTCATTCTGAACAGCACAGAGATCCTTGAAAAGTTTATCCAAGCTGCTGAGCACAATGCTCATGACTCACTGATCTCAGTAAGTATGTCCTCTTTGTTCTATTTCTTTGGTCTTAGTCATAGTTTCCCAATGCACAAAGACTCATTGAAGCACCAAGAGTTGCTGGGCTTAAGATAAGAGATGAAGAAAAATGCAAGCCTCATCCAAAGTGAGGATCATATTTTATTTGAATAAAAAAGTCTACACATTCATAAATATATTCAGAAAGTCTCAGAACTGCTGAGGTTTTAGTAAAACATTTAGCAAAATTCAATTATTTCTCCTATTACTTTGAGCAAAATCATCACCAAAGTGATCTGTGCATAGGATTACAGATATATTTCAATTTTAGCAACCAATCCAATTTAAGTGGCCAAAATATTAATACCACATAAGAAGCTAAAAGAATCGAACATTTAGATGTAACAAGGGAATTAAGAATCTAAAAATCTTACAAGAGTAAAACTGTCTTTTTTGTTTCTTTTGCTCTTTTTTTTTCTTTAACCCTTTTGTGCTAAAGAAATAAAAAAACTCCTTATTCTTCACACAATGGCCAAATGTGCTTAGGAGGTTACCTGGTTGTAACTACAATCCCATAAGTCTAGCCATGTGTGTTTTTTTTTGTTGTTCTCCTTTGTGTGTCGTAGCAATTTAGCTTGGACTTAGGAAAAAATATTAACAAAAACTTACAGGTTCGCATTGCTGCTTCATGGGCCTTAGCAAATATATGTGATTCTATTCGTCATTGCATCGATGCACAGCCTATTGAGACAGATTCCATAGGTGAGCAAGTGTTGGAATCTTACATTTTTTTCTCCACTGATGTTGGATTAACTTCTTCAATCATATTTTCTCCATTGTTATAGCATCGAGGGAGGGTGCTCGATTTATATCATTACTAGCGGATTGTGCTTTGCAGTTGGCAAGTGACAATGACAAGGTAAACAAGCAACATGCAATGAGTTTTCAACTATATCTGTTTCTATTTTTATCACTTTTGTCAGTCACAATTTTCTTCACTTAGTTATTATGGTTTCCAATTGTAATTCTCACTGGTTGCTAAGGAACAAGTGGTGAATATGCATTCATGTAACTAAGCTCAAATTTCTTGGAAACAGTACTTAGTTGTTCTTATTGTGTGTCAATCTACATATTAAGCTTTGGCATGCATGTGATAATTGCCTCCACTTTGTTGTTATTGATTGTCTGTGTATCTGCAGCATATCTGATAATGAACCGAATGGAGTAGCAAAAAAGGATTCATGTAGCTGGGCTCAAATTTCTTGGATACTAGGCTTAGATTGTTATTGTTGTTATCTATCTGGCTGTTTATTTATTAAGCTTTGGCATGCAAGTGTACAAAGAATATATACCATCCCCCTATTGGATAAAATCTAACCAATCATCAACATAAGGCAGTATTTGTGAGCTGCATTGAACTCTCTTATGCAACTAACCTGCATTAAGCAATGTGGTTTTGTGTTCTAGCTTTCTATACACTTACGGCTACATAGGCATAACCCAATAAACTGCGTAATAATGAAGAAGCGAATAATGATTCAAAGGCCACCGTGCAATGCAGAAACAAGTTCTTCCCACTTTCCTTACACTTTAAATACCAGCCAATGCTGATTTTCTCCTCAAATTAGCTATAAAATCAGTCATTATTGCCGCAGTCCTGGAAATATGAAACTTTTTGAGACTTTACTCCACCGGATCGCTTTCCACGTTAAATACACTCTTTCTTGAATAGCAAATACAAAAGAGCCTGAGAGAAAGTATAAGTAATTTAACTGAGGCTACAGTGTCAATAAGATTCCCTGTATCTTGGTGTTTATGACATTTAGCATTAAGTACTTTTTTCCACCACATTATTTAGGTCTCTTTTAATAATTTGTTAAATGCATACTTTTTCCTTTTCAGACCAGTAGGAAGGTGTGCATGTTCTTTTATATATTTCTATCAATGTGGGAGCATTTTGTATCTTCTCTCTGTTTTCTTAGTCCCATAAGGTTTTATGTTTTACTGGGTTTCGATTATGGTTAAAGCTTATCTAAAACTTCTATCATTAGTTATGCCTTAGCATTAAGTCGATTTTGCTCACATACATGCTTGTGCAAGCTGTTGACCTCGTTCTATAAACTAATCTCCATTTTTGTGTTCTAGGTTAGATATATCTTTCCTTGCAAGTATGTGTTAGGTATATCTCCTAACTAATTTTTTTTCCCCTTTTTGCTTCTTTTACTAGACAAATTTCTTTGGTGCAGGTCAAAGCAAATGCTGTTAGAGCTCTAGGGAATCTTGCACGATTTGTTCAATTTACTAACCAACCAACTGCACATAGAGAGCCCATTGATTGCATGACCTCAACACTAATAGATGATGGCCAAAATTTGTCAAAGGATGATCTGAACGAAAGGTCAGATTCATTCCAGTCAGCATATTCGGGGAATTTCCATTGGCTTGGAAGGATGGTGCAGGCATTTCTTTCTTGTGTGACAACCGGAAATGTCAAGGTTTTCTGGTCTCCTCATCTCTCTTTCCCAGCTTAAAGACAATGATAAGAAGCTGAAACTTTACATTTTTTATAATAAGTTGGAGTTAATATATATTAAACTTTTAACGGGATTATATCACATTTTCTTAATTGGGCTTTGCTAACAGGTTCAGTGGAACGTCTGTCACTCATTGAGCAATTTATTTTCCAATAAGACTTTGAAACTGCAAGACATGGATTGGTAAGGACTCTGTTTCTTGTCTTTCACTTACTATACTCGTTTCTTTTTCTGGGAAAAAGATTGGAGCAACAGCTGGAAACTTATTAATGTGCTCCTATGAAATGCTGGAATTTTGACTGAGAAAGAAGAAATATGACACGAGTTTACTGATAGAAGAAAAGATATACGTTAGGGAGGACATTGGCGTCTTCGGTTACACTAGTCTGAAGCAAAAGAAATCTATCAAGCTTTTCTCTATGTAGCAGTGCTGACCTCTAAAACAGCCTGTTGCCTTGACATGATAAGACATTATTGGTTCTACAACAGAGCCAGAAATGGTCTTGTTCTCCGAGGACGAATGTCCATTTAAAATCCTTCACTATGGTAGGGACTTCATACAGATGAAATAATTCAAAAGAAAAGGTATAGGAGCTTCAAAACTGACAAGACTGAAGAAGAATACATGCATGAATACATACCAGTTATCAAGATTCCAGACTATGGAGAATGTATATCTATTTTCTTATACTGTCATGGGTTTTTTACAACCATATATACAGCTGAAAATACATAGAAAAAGGAAAATAATCATCTAAAATCTGTCATAATTACCAGCAAAACAGATCCCAAAATTCTGTGCTGAAGACTAGGAAGACTTCCTAAAATGCATCAGTTAAATCAGCAAATAATTAAACAATTTTGACTTTGTATTTAAAGGAATTCCTTTTAAACTCGTCAACACGGACCTTCTGATCAGGAGTATATGCAATCTAACTGATGTCTTGTCTTGGTTTCATTAATTGGATTATATCTGCAAAAGTCTCTTTCATATATTTGCTTCTCGGTTTTAGTTTTGAGGCATGTATTCTTTTCTCTGATATGCTATTGTTTCTCTTAAATTAGTTATATATAGTTTCAGATATGTTCTCTCAAATTATGCAGGGCTCCTTCTGTTTTTAGTATCCTCTTGCTGCTGCTTCGTGATTCTTCTAATTTCAAGATCCGGATACAAGCTGCTGCTGCTCTGGCTGTTCCAGAAAGTATAAATGGTGAATAACTGAATAATAATCGTTATTTCATGACTATCATGGCTAATATTTCGTTTTGGTTGTCTCAGTGCTACAACTGTTGAACCGTGTTACGAAACTCCTTTCTTTGCCTATATAGTTTGTCTCCATTCATGACTTCCCCCTACTTTCTAACTACGTTCTTACTTTTCTTGTGAATATATTCGTTTCATTGAAATAATCATTTTGGTATGCAAAAGATATGTGAGGATATATGGCTTCTTCAGGATCTTATCACGGAGAAATATGGCTCATCTAATGCATGTCTTATTATAAATGCATGTCTTATCACGGAGAAATATTGTTGATTCTTGCACCTGAACTGGTTTAGAAAAATATGCCATGACAACGTTATATTAAGGATTTATGTGAAGCCAATACATCGGGTAGCGAGTCAGGTGCAATGTCTTGTGAGAAAGTGAAACTACTACTTTCTGCTTATTTGTAGTAGTTGATTGTGTTTCAAAAAGAAATGATAGCTATGGAAAAGGCTTGGAAGATGGTTTTGTTTGTGAGGGTTCTGAAGTTGAAAACTTATAAATATCAATACTAACAGATCTTAATGATGCTTCAGCACATCTCATACATGCCAACTCCGTTCATCATCATCACTCTCTCACCAGGCACCTCACCATCTCCAACATACATCTCAGCCTCCACCCCACACATCCTTTTCCAAAGCCACCAACATATGCATGAATTATATATATATATATATATATATATATATATATATATTTGATTAATAAATTTATTTTCTTATCTTTGAAGTCTTATATCCGACACAAGATGCCTAAAGCGAAAAAATATGTAGAGGGGCTAAAATGCTAAAATTTTCTTCTAAATTTTGATGTACTATTTTTTAGCATTTGTTAAAACATTCTATTAGAATCACAAGCATGCCTATTCAATGAAATTTCGACAATTTTCTTTTATTGTTGTGCATAAAAACTGAAGGAATAAGCTACTAGTTTCTTGGTACAATTAAATTTGAGGATAAAAGCAGGCCTGATTAGTGATTAGCACTGCTGCTTATTCATCATCTCCTTATGCCTCTAGATTCTGGATTCTGGATTAAGTTTCCCCTTCTAGTAAGTCCAGGGAAAACTAACATCCCTTGTTTCTTAACTTTCTTTTTTGGAAACGTTGTTTCTAACATTCTAGTTGCTTTTAGCTTATCTACCCTCTGCTTCAGATTGGTTTGTGCTGCATAAAGTGATGTACTTCTGAGCATTTCTTTTGCGGCAGTAGCTACATACATGTCATTGTTCTGTTCTGCCCTTTAAAGACAGTAGTTTGATCTTTGTTTTGTTTTGTTTTGTTTTAATTATATTTATGTTCTGATGATATCTTTTAATCAGATTATGGTAGATCATATTATGATGTCCTTCAAGGTGTGGAGCATATACTTGAGAATTTTAGTCGGGACCAGATTTCAGCACCATCCAACTTCAAATATTTGATTGCACTTGAAAAGCAGGTGATTCGACGAATCTTGTGAACTGTTCTTATTGCATAATTATTGTGTGGAACCAATTATAGGACAGTGCTAAGAAGGATTGTTTAGATATTGAATCTTGTCTCGTGTCATTCTTAGCTTGCTGTTGACTTGCACGCTCTCTAGAAAACAAAGGGGTTATCATTTGCTTTACTGGATGAGAAATCCTTTGGTTGCCCAATATAAATGGTGGAGCGCATCTTTCATACACTAATTGCTAAATACTTTTTTATATTTTAGGCTGTCCCTAACAAAGTTCTGTGCTTTTGGTCCTGCTGTTTGAAAATAATAAGAGCTTTCTACCCTTTGGTACTAGAGCAAAGATTTTTAATTTCGGTGGAAAATTGATTCGATATGAGCCTTTTTCGTTTTGGGAGCATTTGAACCGTAGTGTTCTAACTCATAAAATATGTAATAGTTCTCATCTTCCAAATCTTTTATCCATGCTTGCTTAACTGGAAAATGTGAAAAGAAGCATATATATATGATGTCACGAATTTTATGTAAAAATTTGCAATTATGTTTACAATTATGCTACTTGTAAAATGGTGGTTTACAAAAGAGTGTTGATAAAATGATGTGCAAGATTTAGGTCATTGATTTCAAAAACTGTTTTTTTAAATCATTGGCCAAGATATTGCCAACACGTATTTTGTAAACCAATTTGGTAACCTACCTTTGTACAAGTAGCATGACTCTTATGTTTAAGTGATAATTTCTTGTAACAGTTGACTTCAACCATGCTGCACATGCTTGGCCTGGCTTCAAGAACTGATCATCAAGCTGTACAAGATTTTCTTGTCAAAGTAAGATCAACAGATGAAAGCAACCATTAGAAATGTTTTTTATTGTGAATATCTGATGTGACTATATTCAATATGCTGCCCAGTTTATATTGATATGTGTAATTCTCTTGATCAAATTTGTACATCTTTGTCCTCAATGTAATATTTATATCAGGCTTCCTTTTCCTTTGATATAGAAAGCATCATTTCTCGTGGAGTGGCTTAAAGGGTTGTGCTCATCTCTTGAAGAGACAAGTTCTTCAGCTGAGGAGACTACATCTGTTGCATCTGTAAACCTTAAAAAGGATGTTATATCCATAACGGTTCGCTCACTGATTGAGGTGTATGAAATCAGCAATCACAATTTGGTTGCACAAAGGTTTGGCAGATTGGCCAATGGCCTGCTGTGAATTTCCCGCTTTATCCCTTTCGTGATTCCCATCTGTTGTATAAAAAGGTCAACAGTCGAGCACAAGGTTTCTACATTTCTTGGTTTTACGGGTTTTACGGTTTTCTTCAAAACTTTTGCTAGTGGCTACACTTGTGGTGTCTCATGGATAAATGGGGGCATCAAATGGTCTCTACATGACGAGGCACTGTCTTGGAATTTTGGTTATACGTATGATTAATGTTGTCAATAGCCAGATTATCGATGGTATGGAAATTTCTAAATGTCTGTTTTATTTTTTT
>CAIGRP010094773.1:811-13356 GCA_903798385.1 Fraxinus cuspidata | reverse complement strand
AAAGAGTTACTAGCTGTAGTCTTTGGGCTTGATAAATTAGGTCTTATTTGATCAGTTCTTCCATCACAATTTTCACAGATCATGCAGCCCTTAAATACCATCTTACAAATAAGGATGCTAAGGCGTGATTAATATGGTTGATGTTACTTTTGCAGGAACTTGACATCACCATTAAAGACAAGAAGGGAGTGAAGAATGTGATAGCCAACCATCTATCAAGCCTAACTTTCAAGGCAACACAATCATATTGCCAATCAGAGATGAATTTTTAGATGAGAATTTGTTTTCTGTCTCGTCTTTACCATGGTTTGCTCACATTGTGAATTATTTGGCTATAGGTGAAATTCCTAGAGAGTGGAGCACACAGGACAGGCGAAAGTTTCTGGTTGAGGTACGTAATTTTTATTAGGATGATCCAAGTCTATTTAAATACTGTACTGACTAAATTTTAAGATGTAGTGTTCCGAATGAGGAGATAACTAGTGTGCTAAGTTTTTGTTATATCCAAACATGTGGAGGCCAATTTTCTATAAAAAAGACTGCTGCGAAAATTTTACAGTGTGGTTTCTACTAGCTTACCTTATTTAAGGACACTAATGAGCACTGTAGATCTTCTGAAAGATACCAAAAATTAGGTGATGTGTCCCGACTTAACATGATGCCCTTAAATACCATTTTGGTAATTAAAATATTTGACTGTTGAAGAATTGATTTTATGGGACCTTTTTCACCCTATTTTGGTTATTTATATATCATTGTAGTAGTTGATTACGTTTCTAAATGTGTAGAAGCTTATGCTTGTAGGGTTAATGACAATAAAATGGTTGTTAAGTTTCAAAAAGAAAATGTTTTATCTCGGTTTGGCACATTACGTGTTATTATTAGTGATAGAGGTACACACTTTTGCAACTGTTCATTCGAAGCACTCATAAAAAAATATGGGGTTATTTATAAAATTTCTACTGCTTATGACCCTTAAACTAGTGGACAGATAGAACTGGCTTATAGGGAAATTAAAAAATCTTGGAGAAAACGGTGAACCCTAATCATAAAGATTAGTTTTTAAGACTGAATGATGCACTTTAGGCTTACCGCGCGACTTTTAAAACTTCCCTAGGCATGTCACTGTATCGTCTCATTTTCGGAAAGCCAAGCCATTTACATGTAGAGCTTGAACACCAAGCCTATTAGGCAATTAAATATTTTAATTTTGATCTAGACGGGCGGTAAGTTTAGAAAATTTCAACTGAATAAGTTAAAGGAATTGAGGAATGACGCTTATGAGAGTTCTAGAATCTACAAGGCAAAAATCAAAGTTTTTCATGATAAAAACATTTTGATAAAAACGTTTGAACAAAATCAAAAAGTGTATTTGTACGATTCTAGACTCCACAAGCCTAGGTGAACTCTGTTCTATGTAGATTGGCCCATTTGTGATACAACGTGTTTTTGAAAAATGGGGTGGTCAAAATTAAAGATCCTAGCGATGGTTGGGTGTTCAAAGTGAATAGACAGCGTTTGAAAATAGCATATGGGCAACAGGTGCCTGGGGTGGAAGAAATTCTCCTTGCAGACCCTATTTACAACATTTGACGTTCTCCAAGTACGTTCTTCACTTTATTTTTCTATATACTAGTTTTATAATTTTTCTTTTGGTTTGTTTTGCATTTATGTCATCATGGAATTTAAAAATAAAAAAAAAAATTGCAGGTAGACTATGTGACCGGTTTCTATTCCCCACCTTCATACTGATCAGTTGAGTATTTTAAACGCAATTTTCTTTACCTTATTGTACATTTGTCCTATTCTTTACGTGCTTTTCATTTTTGCTATTTGTGGTTATCTAAACATTGAAGACAATGTTCCAAATAAGTTTGGGGGCCACCGTTCATACGTTCATCATTTTGTCTGCAATTTTTTTTTTTTTTTTGTGACTGTGTGCATTTAAAAAAAAAGATTTTACAGTTTTTATTTATTTATTTTCATTTTTTTATTTGTTTTCTAGCATTATATTACAGTTTAGTTTTGTTTGCTTGTGTGAGTTTGATAACTGTGCCGGCTATGATGTGATTATTGGAATATGTATCAACTATGAATAATGAAAATATTGCAGTGTTAAAATAGTCAAAATATGTTTGTGTGAAACTTGACATTCTCTATGCACGTTACTCATGTTTGATATATTGAGTTAGTGATATGGTTCAATGTTTAGAAAATAGTTGAACATAGTAAGTGAAACCAAATAACCTCTATAGTACTGATCTATAATCCAAATATAGAGTAGTTTGGAGATGTTTGAGCTGTTACAAAAGAACATTGAGATGAGTATGGATTTCGTGTATGAAAATCTTGTGAGGATTGTCTAAAACCCAATGAGATGAAGACGAGGCGAAAATTTTAAGTTAGAGGCTAGTTTTAGAAATTGAATATCTAAAAGAAAAGAGACATTCCACTAATCTTTGAGTGAATAAAAGTATCTTTCTGAGCCTGTATAACTTGGTTATTAAGCCGGTAAGGGTAATTTAAAATTTGGTGCCCTATGATCATCTAACTTGGGAGTAATCAACTTAAAACTCGCTACATGGGTTATATAGAAAGCAAATGAGAAGATGTTCGAAAAAAAAATGGAGAATACATGAAAAATGAAAAGAAAACAAATACACAAATACATTGATTGAGCTCAGACATTCGGTTGATAAAACTACACATTTGATAAGAAACAAATAACTCAGTTTAGTCTTACGGGTTGAAGCAATCAAAACTATAAGAGAATCTCGATTTGTTGAAATATGAGCTTGTAATAATGAGATCTATCCAAGCTAAGAGATGGTAAGGAATAGAATTAAAATGTTCAACTTAGAATGTATCCTGGGAAAATTGAGTGAAAAGCATGACTTTGGGGGTTGTATGTATCTCTCGAGCGAAGTAAAGATTTATTTGACTGCTATGGGTCAAGTGTTGAGTCAATCAGAATCTGAATATGTTGACATGAGTTTTTACGAGTGGAGATTGATTTAATTTTTGCACTGCTGTAAATGTTCATTTGTTTGATTATTGAATTCCAATCCTGAGACACTGTAAGTTGTCAAACCATGTTTTGTGTAGAGTTAAACTACATATTTGTTTGAGAACAAACAATAGTTCAAATTTAGGGAGTTTGATAAGTGCATTTTACACACTTATTTTACTGTCAAAACATGGAAAATTGTTAGTGAAATTTATGTTTTGCAGAGCAACATGATGAATGTAGCGGAATTCAGAAGAAATGAGGAAAAATTGACCAAAATAAAAGAAAATGAAAGTTTCAGGACCAAATTTCAAATACTCAATAGTTGATTCGGATCACAGGAAGATACTTTGAAGAGCTAGGAGACAATTGGATGTATTGGAACACAAAAAAGGATGGAATATGATCAAAATATTATCAAAATCAATTTTCAATTTGTACAAGATATGTTCCAAATTTTTAGTCAAATATTGAGACTCATTTTTGGCATAGTAAACGTCCAAATTGAAAGAAATCTACTTACATCAAAGTTGTAGCCCTTTGAGTTATATTTTCAAACCATATTGAATTTCATAAATCGAATATCGGGAGAAAAAGTTATTAGAAAAATACTGACTGCTGTGCAATGACAAAAAATTCGCGCGCGAAGACAACTTTCCTTATTCTATTGAAACTCTTTTGTAAACCAATTTGAATGAGATTTTCATCTAATTTTTGACTCTTACAAATACTTAACAGTAGAATACTTTGAGAACGCCTCCATACACTTTTCTTTTACCTTTTGGCTCAAGAATTCTACAAAGAAATAAACAATTTGGTGAAATAAGGGAGGAACTCATTGGATTTGGTGATTTCACGTCTTTTATTTATGTAATATGTTATTTTTCTTGTTAAACAATTCCAATTTTAAATTTTCTCTTCATAAATTTATTTTTAAATTGGTTTAACTCTTATTAGATTTTTAGACATTAGTCATGCTTTTTTTATCGAATGATCGAAATACTTGTTGAATTTCAATTTCATTTATTTTATTCATATGATTATTTATTGCCTTATGCTTGATGTATATTGTTGATTTATAATTTGATTTCAATAAATAATTGAAGAAAACTATTAGAAAAATCTAGATTCTATGGTTACATTTGAATTAAAGTGGTTTTTAACAATAAATCTTCCGATTAGAGTGTCGGGATGAAAGCATCTAATTGATTTATAAAAAATGAATACTTGACGTTGAATGATCCGGTCCAATTCAGGAAATTCCGATGCTTCACTGTTTTAACTCATTGATTTTAATTTCATTATTTAGTTCTCTAGATTTCACTGATTTCGAAACATGTGTGGACTGCATTAAGGGAAAACATATCAACAAGTCCAAGAAAGGTGCCAACGAGAGTTCGGACATATTAGAAATCATTCATACTAATATATATAGTCCAAACATGGACTCACATAGTCAAAAATATTCTATCACCATTATTGATGATTACTCACAATATATGTATCTCTACTTGCTTCATAATAAGAGCTAAGCATTGGATACCTTTAAAATCTTTAAGGCTGAAATAGGGAAATAATGTAAGCCCTTATTTGATACAAATTAAAATTAAAATTTTAATTTAAGTCAAAGTTAACAACTAAATTTAACCAAACATTTTATGGGACCTACTACTTTTCAATCACACATTTTATCAACTTTTATCAAAATTTACTAAATATCTTATTTTAATCCCCACCAAATAGAGGCTAAGAAGCAGATTAAGTTCGTCAGATCAAATAGAGGTGGAGCATATTACGGAAGATACACGGAGGATGGACAAGCACTTAGTCAGTACGATAAGTTTCTTCAAGAGCATGAAATAGTTACCCATGCCCAGTTTATCGGACCAGAAAGGTGTGGTAGAAAGAAATAATTGAATATTATTGGACCTGGTGCGGAGCATACTTAGTAGCTCCGATCTTCCTAAATCCTTGTGGATTGAAGCCTTTAAAACAATAGTGTATCCATTGAATCGAGTTCTACCAAAGACATCATTTGAATTATCGAAAGGTAGGAAACCAAGTTTGTGACATATGCACGTTTAGGGATGCCCATCTAATGTAAAGATCTATAATCCACAAGAGAAGAAATGGACCTTGGGGCCATCGGTGAGTATTTTATTGGATATGCCCAAAGGTCCAAAGGGTACAGATTTTACTGGCCATCTCACAATACTAAGATTTTGGAATTAAGAAACACTATGTTTCTTGAGAATGACTTGATAAGTGTGAGCAATCAAACCAGAAACAAAATTATTGAGCATCATCATTTATTATCTCAACTTTCCTCCTCAAGTGACATATTGATCATAGTTTATAGCACCCCTAAAGTACAAACAAGTGTTGAAGAATGAATCATTGAAATTTCACAAGTAGATGACAACGCTCAAGTAGATCAAGTAGCTTAGGAATTACCAGAGACTCCTGAACAAACTATTGAATCGCAAGCTTCTCGAAAAGTTGATGGTACAATATTAAGAAGATCTACTAGAATAAAAAAAGGTCAGAAATCGTGAAGTATACTTATAAGAACCTTACTACAGTATTGGAGCCGAAAATGATCTTAAGTCATTTTAATAGGTCATGAGTTGCAAAGAGTCAGAATTATGGTACAATGCCATGAAGGAATAGATGAGTTCCATGAAGAGTAACTGAGTCTGGGATCTTGTTGAGTTTCCTAGTGGTGCCAAAGCTGCTGGCTGTAAATGGTCTTTAAAACAAAGAAAGACTCGTTAGGCAATATTGAGAGATACAAGGTGAGACTTGTTGCTATAGGATTCACTAAAAAAGAGTGAATCGATTGTACGGGAACCTTTTTTTGGTATCTAAGAAAAAATTCCTACGCATTATTTTGGCATTAGTAGCCCATTTTGACCTTGAGCTACAACAAATGGATTTGAAAACAACATTTGTCAATGGACATTTAGATTAGGAGGTTTATATGAAACAACCCGAAGGATTTCCCTCTATTGATGGTAAGCACTTAGTCTGTAAGCTTAAGAAATCTATATATGGTCTAAACAAGCATCCCGTCAATGGTATTTTAAATTTTATGAAGTAATTTTTTCATTCAAATTAGTTGAAAATCCTATGGATCTATGTATATACGAGAACGTCAGTGGGAGTAAGATTTATTTTCTTGTTCTATACGCAGATGACATTTTACTTGCAACCAATGATGAAAGATTGTTGCATGAGGTGAAATAATTCATCTCTAAATATTTCGATATGAAGGATATAGGTGAGGCATCTTATGTCATTGACATTAAGATTCTTAAAGATAGATTACGAGGTATTTTGGGTCTATCTCAGGAAACCTATATCAATATAATTTTAGAGAGACTTTGGATGAAGGATTGTTCATCAAGTGTAGCTTCCATTGTGAATGATGATTAGGTTAAACTGAACCAATGCCATAAAAATGATCTTGAAAGGGGACAAATGAAGAACATTCCATATGTTTCCGCTGTCGGAAGCCTGGTGTATGCTCAGGTCTGCACAGGGCCCGATATTGCATTTGTCATATGAATGTTAGGTCGATATCAGAGTAAGACATGTATGGACCACCAGGGAGAAGCAAAGAAAATAATAAGTTACCTTCAAGGAATAAAAAATTACATGCTTATGTATAAATGGATGGATAATCTAGAAGTGATTAGATATGTAGATTTAAACTTTGCTGGCTGGGTTGATTCATGTAAATCAACGTTAAGTTATATTTTTCTAATGGCTGATGGAGCTATATCATGGAGGAGTGGCTACTTCCACTATGGAAGCCGAGTTTGTCTCATGCTTTGAGGCCACTTCACGTGGTGTATGGATCAAGAGTTTCACCTCTGAGTTTAGATTTATGGATTTTATTTTTAGGTCATTGAGAATTTACTACGACGATTCAACTGATGTCTTTATGGCTAAGAACAACAGAAGTGGTATCAAAGTAAACAGATCGACATTAAATATTTAGCTATAAGAGAACGTGCTACAGAGAAGAAAGTGATCATTAAGCACGTAATCACTGAATTGATAATCGATGATCCTTTAACTAAAGGCATGCCATCATTGAAATTCAAGTATAATGTAGAGAAAATAAGATTTGGTTCCACTAGATAATGGTATATACAATTTTTGTATGAAACTCTTATTTATTGTGATGTTTTCTTATATTCATGCACACATTAATTTATTTGAGAAAACACATTTATATATAACCAAGAATAAGATAAAGGATCTTTTCATTAAGTATTGTTATCATATAAAGAATAATTATTGAGAAACTAAGTACATTGTAATACATGAAAGATAATAGTCATTATTAGATGACTCGTCGCCATGATTCACGTGTTTGCTTTTCAAGAAGAAAAATCGATGGGATTAAGTTGAGATATTAGGTTAAATGTATAGATCAAGTGAAAGAATGTAACCGATTCTTTTTCTTCAATAAATGTGGTCCAACATCAGTTTATGCATCCTTCACTTTCAGCTTAATGGGATTTTAGTTTCACACTCATTGATTGAAAAATATGGTAACGGTAGCCATAGCTTGATGGAAGCTTGTCTATATACAGCGTTTGATCCCTAAACTCAAACACAACAGAAAATACAAAATATACACAATCAAATTTGGAGTGTTGGAGAGCTTGGATGTACCTAATTTGGAGAATAAAAAATCTTGTGAAATATCATCAATAGTCGGAAGTATGATCTCCAACTTTGGGTTTTGATTTTCTCGATCCAAGTTGTTTCATTCTTACAGAAAGGACTTTGGTCATCACATCAGCAAGTTGTTCTTCTGATGGTATATGTCTTTCAGAAAGAGAGTGATGCGTGTGTTTTTCTCAAACATAAATGTTAAACATTGTGCTTAATACTTTGGCCAAATGATGTAACACATTTATATGGCCCAATGATGCAGCCCAATTAATGTTAAGACCAGCCCAAGTTGATAGAATACAACCCGGCTGCTTCTTTTTCCATTTTGTGCTTTCTCACCTTTTGCAAAAATGCGACTTTGGTTATTATTTTGAAAGGCTGTGATGATGCCATTTGGAAGTATTGCAACCGTTGGATGCTTCTGACCTTTTGTATTATTTGGCCGACTCTTCATTTTGACGATGCTTCGAGATTTTTGCCTAGGGTTTTCTCCCATTCTTTGCTCTTTGTGTTCTCTCTAAAAGCTCTTGATTTTCATCTATAATCTGTTGGTTCTAGATATTCTTGGTGAAATTTACTGTAGATTGTTGTGTAATTTTGGTGAATCTGTTTTTGGTTGAACAGTAACCTTTGGTTACTTGGTGAAATCAGGGTTAAGAATTCTTGAGAGTAGAAAACTGGGTCTAAGGGCTAAATCCCTTTGGATTTCTACTTTTTGACTTTTGTACTGATAATCTTTGTTGGTTTTTAGTGGATTAGAGCGATAACTACTTTGGTGGATGCTCAACTTGGCGATTAGCCCTTTCTAGGATGAACATCCGAGTCTAAGGGCGAAAAATCACTTGTATTCTTTAATTTTTGTTATCTACTTGATGTTATCTGGGACCTTTTTATTACTACAAGAACTATTGGAGGCCAAACTCAAAATGACCTTGACCTCATTTAAAAAAAAAAAGATTAGAAGGCATTTTATAATACAAACCTAAAGACAAAATGTCAAGTCAGACAAAGAGTTTGTCCACCAAGCTAAATCGTATGCCGCAGTCATTTAAAATACATCATCATTACCCCAAAGTCGAACACCGCTAATTAATTGTCACGAGGGAGGTCATAGAACGCCTCCCGAATGCTGTATGTACAAAGGATAGAACAAAATCATAGACGAACAGGGGGAAAGCAGAGACCCCAACCCTATCATACATGTTATTGTCTAAGTGGCCTATCAGTCGACCAATCTAGCTGCACGAAGGATGTTGATTCTCCACCCCTCATGCAGGGTGTATTGGGCCCGTCCTCCAACCTATTGGAACTGTAATGTTGTTTAGACCATTATTACGGAGGACACGAATTCCTTACAAGATTATAGGCGAATTCTGTGTAGCTAGCATAAGCAAATTTTTGGGAGAGAATTTTTGTCTCCCTATGATTGATTTCGAGTATTTTTTTTCTCAAACTTAGTGTCCAGTTGAAACTATACTGGATTCAAAATTATCTGGGGCATTAGTTCCCATGTCATATTTTCTGTAACTTAAAAGGAGTTTAATTGAAATTATAAGTGGTGTGGAGACGATATACGATTAACCTTGTAAATATCAAAAAATTTCTGTTGAGCTAGGAAAGTTGCAAAGGACCAAGATAGAGGTCGAGGTCAAGTCTTGATACGAGCAATTTCATTTTAAACTTATGATCTTATTTCACTTTTTAGGCAATGCCTTTTTACTTAAATGAACAAAGTTGAAATATTTGAGTATGCCAAAATTTATGATCATGGTAAAATAAGATAAAACTAAGAAATGAGAACACTAGTGTGGATGATGTGAATCAAGGAAACGATGTTTTAAGTGATTAAAATATGTTTTACGAGTTTTTTGTTTAAAAGAGAGAAAATTTTGATTGAACATGCCTAAGGACGTTGGACTCACCAACTCAAATTTAACCGTTCCACAAGGTTTCTTATGATTTTAGAGACATCTTCTTACTTTTCAAAAATTATACAAGCCTTTTTGATTTTAAATTTTGAATAATACATACAATCCGTGAGGTCTATGATAATTTCATAGATGTCCCCTTGTTTTGAAAAATGTATACAAACCTTTATTATTTCAAAGTTCGAATAATGCTTACCTCCCATGAAGTTTATGACAATTTCATAGATACTCTTAATAAAAATTTACCCAAGCCTTCCTTATTTCAAGTTTTTGAACAACTTATACATGCTTTCATTACTTTTCATTCACACATTAGCATAAATAATTAAATTTTAAAAATATCATTATGAACTTTCTTCCATCTCGTGGTTCCTTTGACAATAATGTAGTACCTCAAATTCCATTTTAACACTTTTTATTAAGTCAACAATAAATTTTTTTTATACAACCAGATATTTTTTTTAGAAAAGGCACTTCAATAAATACTCTATGTAGTGGCGAATACAGGATCAGAGTTCAGCTAGGGTGGACTTTAATTGTTGACAATTGACCGTCGACAATCAGCAATCGTAATAGCGATGTCGTTTGTTAATATTTGATTAAAATAATATTAAAAAGTATTTAATATATACGTAAATGCACTAAAAACAGAGAACACATGATTGAATTGAGCTCCTGATCTTCTTTACTAATTTTTTTCACTTATCCTAATTTCTTAAGCATAAATTCCCAAATCACAAATTAAAACTCACAAATGATAGATCATACATCTTAAGTCATAAAACATAAATTATTTATCATAATTCATAAATCACAATTCACATTTCTTAGTCATAACTCATAACTCATAAATAATATTCATTAACTCATAAATATTAAATAAAAAAATGAATTATGTGATTATATCATTATGTGAACAAAAACCCAAAAAAAAAAAAAAAGGATAAAGAGAGGCACTCACAAGTTACAGTCTGAGATCGGAGATTGCAAGGTCGGAGGCTAGTTGGCGTTGGTGTTGTCAGCAGCCAGCAAGTCGTCGCTTGTCAGCAGCAACAGGGAGCAGGAGATCGAAACTCCACAGTTCGCCCAAATCGCGACAACAAAAAGCAGAAATGTTTTTTTACAACTAAATCGTGATTTCACTTATTTGGATTTTGGACCATTTCCTCCAATTTGTTGCGGCTTGTGGGTAATCAAAATATATGAGTTGGGCCTATTTTTTAAAATAAAAGAAGCCCAACTTATTAGGCCCAAAACTGAAAAAAAAGGTTATCCCAGTCCAGGTGGCATTCATCTTCTTCCTCGACTTCCCTTCCACGGTTTCACAATTCCGCCTCGGCAACTGGGCGTGATGTTCGACATCTGACTTCTACTGAAAATCCCTGTGGAGCCAGCACGTGCAGCTGTGCCCTCTCGTCGGGTGCCGGCTCTACCACAGTACATTTGACAAAGTAATTAGCACAGTTCATTTAATTTTTCTAACAAAAGACAAAATAGTGTCAATAAAAATAAAATACTAAATATTTCATTTAGACTATAAACCAAACACTATACAAAATATTTAAGAAGGCATTTGTAATGTTCATTCAAACTCTACCTGATCAATCATTCCACAATTTCATTTTCTTGCCCACTCTCTGTTGAAGTAAAAAGATACAATCTAGTTAGAAATTTATAAACTTACTAATATTAAAAATATAATCATGCTATTTATCACCTCCACAACTATGAAATTTCTGAGATAAAGTCAACGAGAATTTCTCATCTTGTGTTACTCAATATAATTACTGAAATCAGTCGAAGTATCTTTGAAAAATTGATGATTTAAACAATACCTTTTTATTCAGAAGTTTTAAAAGAACAATTTAGATATTACATAATTGTTAAAGAAGTCACAAGATGAAAGAAAGTTTGTAAGACCATTTTAAGCATCTCCGCTATTATTTAAGCTAACACGTGAAAGAAAAGTTGTTCAATGAAGTATATTTATTTAAAAGCTTAAATAAAATGAGGTTTTTGTAAATTTTGAGGATGGAGGTGATGTATATGAAATTGTCGTAAATTTTGGTGGAGGTATGCATTATTCAAAAGCTAACTATATCGCTACCACGAAATTTATTTGGTTCATTACTTTTTCAAGTATTTTTTCTATTTATTAATATGACTATAAGTGATATTCCATAAATAACCACACTTTTAACCTTTTTTCTTTTTACATAATATATTTTTTAATTGTTCCACCACAATCATTGTGGATATTTTGCTAGCATTTTCTAGAGCTTGGATTCTGAACATAATTCAAATTCTTTGGAGTAATGTTTGTGATTGTGAAGGGCTCGTATAAATATCGATAAGTCTGGCACATTACCGTGGCAATTTCCATTGTAAATCTCCAAAATTTAGATTTTTTTTTTTTTTAATTCAACTGCTTCATCACCGTGGAAATCTCCATTATAAATGATAGCACAAATCAAAATTCTCCATATGAGGACAGGTCAAATTCCAGCGCCTCATTGAAAGATGACATCAAGTACTATAATTTTCAGATCTATACGAAACCATCAAACTCAGTTTGTGAAGGGCTAGAAATTTTGGGGTTAGGGATGCCTAAGCTTCTTGATGACAATTAGGGAGGGATGGAGTGGGGAGTTTTGGTGGCCATTGCAGTGAATGAGAGAATCAAGGGTAATATTTCTGAAAAAAAAAAGAATTTGGTGTACAAACATTTTTTTTTTCTTTTTAATTAGACGGGTTATATTTATAAAATAAATGTGGTTTGCTTATCAAAAACATTTTTTAATTTAATTGGGTCCATTTCAAAAAGGAAAAGACGTCTCTAAACAAGCCCGACCTTGGCCCAAGGCAAAGTAGACAGTTGCCTATGACCTCAAGATTTTGAAGACCCAAAAAAAAAAAAAAAA
>CAIGRP010094772.1:0-26462 GCA_903798385.1 Fraxinus cuspidata | reverse complement strand
AAAAAAAAAAAAAAAAAAAAGGGAATCCCACCCAATATAAATCAAGCCCTCTCCTTTGAGTCCTTTCATCTTCAACCAAAGGATTTGTTCATTCTTCTTAAAACCCTACTAGAAAGGGAAAAAGAAAAACACTGCAAAATGGAACAGATTTTCTCAACATTCCCACTTGTGTTCTTCTTCTTATTCTTCATTTATTCCACTCCAACTCTTTCGCAGAGTCCGGCTCCAGCTCCTGGACCTCCCGGACCCCCAGACATAATCACTATTCTTCAAAAGGCCCGTCAATATACAACATTTATTCGACTCCTAAAAACTACCCAAGTGGCTGATCAACTCAATACACAGCTTAGCAAATCAAACCAAGGTCTCACATTATTTGCTCCAACTGATGCTGCATTCACTAGCCTCAAATCGGGCACATTAAACTCTCTCACTGATCAACAGAAAGTCGAGCTGATACAATTCCACGTCGTACCTTCATTTTTCTCCGTCTCCCAATTCCAAACCGCAAGCAATCCACTAAGAACACAAGTTGGTAATGATGGACAATTTCCACTCAATGTCACTGCAACTGGGAATCAAGTGAACATAACAACCGATATGGTTAATGCAACAGTGGCCAATACAGTGTATACCGATAACCAACTAGCCGTGTATCAGGTTGATAAAGTACTCCTTCCGCATGGTCTTTTTGTACCTCCACCGCCAGCTCCTGCACCAGTAAAGCCCAAAAAACAGGCGGCTTCAGATTCTTCCCCGTCTGATGATACTGCTCGTGTCGATACTTCTGGTGGAATTCATCTGTCCCAACATGCATTGCGTGCAATGTCCAGTCTCGTCCTTGTTTTGGCAGCATTATGTTTGAGTGTGTAATCAGTGTGTGCCAATGGAGTTCTTTGTACCCCTGCTTGCTTTATCTTTGACGTATTAAATTTTTTTCAACTGTAATAATCTGTCATTATGCAACAATTGTTTTCAGTTTTAAATATATCTAGATTCCCGCCTTTTAAACACTATAACCCCAAAAATGCATACAAGAATCACTGACATTCTTTTACAGGTAACAGTTTTCGTAAATTTTCTTTTTCCATTTTATTCTGAAATGAATATTTCTACTTGTTGAAGTATATAATCATTTTCTATCTTATCTACTTGTAGATGACCACCTATCTATCTTAGGATTCTTACTTTTGTTGCATCCATGTAAATATACACATTTTCCTTCTTAAACTTATAGGTGTGCTCCTCTAATTAGTTTGACCAAGATTTGAAAGTATTAGCATTTGATTCTCTTAAAATCATAAATGCGACAACGTAATAAACATCGATGACTTATTATTTTAAAATAATGTATACTTAATAAAAATATAAGACAATTAAATTGAATGTTAACTTTATTTACAAAACGAATTCAATACGACGTTTACATAAAATTCTGGATTGCCTCTGATTATCACAATGAAGGATAGTAGGACCAAAATGAATTATTCCCATATCAAAAAATAACCATTGAAGCCAAATAAGCTCATCTTTGGTATCTACAATAGCTCTATATTCTGCCTCAGTATTACTCAGAAACAATAGTATGTTTCTTACTACGCCAAGAAATAAGTCGCACAATAAAAAGAAACAACCATCATGGATGTCTATCAATGGCATCACGCGCCCAATCGACATCTGAATAAGCACTTAGTTGTACAGGTGAAATGTGTAAGCCGGAGAAGAGAGTGCCTTTGACATAATGAAGAATATGAAGAATGATGGCAAAGTGAGATGAACAAGGAGCAGCCATACATTGGCTAAATATGTGAACAATCTGTGCAATATGTAGCCGTGTAACAGTGAGATATACAAGGCTTCCAACAAGTTATCTATAGTGAAAGTTACGAGTTCGACTATAAAATCACCTAGAGGGGGCGAATAGGTAATAACGCGGAATTAAAAATTGCCAATTGAAAGTAACAATTCACTTTTTAATTGTTTAGATGTTTAGTCAATCAAGTCAAATTTATCCTATGTTGAATTGCCACAATAATAAATAAAGAAGCAAATAACACAAGATTTGTTGACGAAGAAAATCATTTACAGGATAAAAAACTTCGAGACCAAGTCAATAACTTCCACTACAGCCTAGAAAACCCACCAGACTCGCTGATGTAATTCCTACAATTTTCGAGACCCGCTAGAACGTGATTCACTCACACTTGCTCCCGATCTTCTGAAATTGTATATCTCATGTGGATCATCAATAACACCTTATTCGTGTACTCTTTTTGTGCTTCTGATCAAACCTCCCTTAATCTTCTAAAAGTTTTGAAAACTATTGAAAAAGTACATTTCTGATTATATTTAGAAAGTTTGTATTTTGGATTATTTGAATTTGATGTTTTTTTCCCTTGTGGTTGATTGATCTCAAGAATCAAAGATTTAATCTCCATGTTTGGATATGTTCTTGGATCTTGGAATGATGTTATGATGATATATTATAATGATCAACCACACAAAAAAATAATGGACATTGAGTTTTTATAATAAAATGTATTTGGGTACTCTTGAAAATCGTGAACTAGGGTTTCTCAAAAAATACAGTCGCTTGAGTGCTAAGATAGCGACAAGTGCATCAAGCAGGCGACAATATTTCTGCTTTGGACGCTTCAGCATTAGCTTGGCGGCAAGGTAGTGTAAATCCGACGACTCTTTCTCAGTGTTCCATACTCAAACCCAAAAATTCCTAATTCATGTATCCCAAAAAGAACTCTCACAACTTTTTATAATAATCTTTTTGTCAAAAGAATTGCCAATACAATTTAAAACCTAACATATAAAGTGTCGCCAAGAGATGCGTCGAGTAAGCTTAACATGAGTTTCAATAGGTGCGGAGGTAACTTTGTTGTCAGTTAATCTAGCCAGATATACTAAATCAGAGGCATATTTGGCTGTAGATAAATAATACCCGTTAGTGCCTAGATGTGACCTCAAGACCAAAAAAGTAAATGAGACCAAATCTTTCATTTCAAAACTCTTGACTGAGATGTTGTTTGAGATCATGAATGCCAAAAATATCATTTCCGGTAATAATCATATCATCCACATAAAGAAGTAAATGTGTGATACATCCATTAGATTTGTGAATAAATAAAGCTGTGTCATAAGAACTAGATGTAAAATCGAGCTGCAAAATAGAATCGCTATACGTAGCAAACCAAGCTCAAGGAGCATGTTCATGATGAAGATGACAAACTTTGTTTGGTGGAAGATTATATCCAAAAGGAGGACGCATATAGACTTCTCCAGTGAGGTCGCCATTAAGGAAAACATTCTTAGCGTCCATTTGAAATAGATGCAAGTGTTTTGTTGCAGCAACAACAATTAGACTTCTATAAGAAGTCTTTCAACTAGAGCAAATGTTTCTTCATATTCAATATTGTATTCCCGTGTAAATCCTTTTGCAATCAAGCGAGCTTTATATCTATCAACCGAATCATCCAAATGGGTTTTGATTTTATAAACCCATTTGCACCCTATGATTTTCCTACAGGTAAATCAACAACATCCCAAGCGCTTGTTTTCAGCATTACAATTCTTCTGCCATTGCTTTCTGCCAAGGGGGCTCGCAAAAGGTATGAGATTCATGTAAAGAGCTAGTAGTAGAAAAGCAATGATCGTCATGAAGATGGGTAGGGAGGTTTCTTACCCTTGTAGAGTGACGTAAAGGGACATCACTTTCTATTCAACTATAGTGTCAGGAGAGGAAGCGGAACTAGGATTGTAAAGTTGTTGGGGGGCAAATTTCTATAACTAAAATCGTGGGGAGCATAATTTTGAAGTAAAAAATTGTAATCGTGGGGGCAAAATTAACATAAAAGGTTGGGGATGGATATTAATGAGCTTATATATTTAGCCGAACGTTTTGGGTGTGGGGGCAGCTGACCCCACTGCTCCCACACTAAATCCGCCATTGAGAGGGTGTAGTAGTAGAAACTGGAGTGAGCTCACTAATGTATTCATCAGCAGAGAACGACTCAACAGAGTGATTAGTAAAATAGGAGACACGTAAACTTGCAACATGGACGAAAACGGTTTATGTTCCCAAAAAGTAACATGAAGACAAATGCAAAGTCGCTTTGAGATTAGATCCCAACATCGATAGCGTTCATGTTTGACACCATAACCAAGAAAGCAACATTTACGGGACCGACGCTGTAATTCTATATGCTCAGGCGATTGCAGTTGTATAAACATGCACATCAAAATACTTTTGAGGTTATAGTTAGGAAGCATACCAAAAAGAAATTTTTGTGGTGATTAATTATGAGCGACAGGAGGAGGAATCCCATTAATAATATATACAGTTGTAAAAATTTTGAGTTCAGCCCGCCTATTCTGTCGTGAAGTAACAGAATGTCCCAACATCATTAGCACGAATTAGTTGCCAATTAAGGTACTGAACATGTTTCTAATGAACCAATTGGAGGCCCCATTTGTTGAACTAATCTGCATACTATGATGCACAAACTAACTTAACCCTTTTCCTTATCTAATCCAATCATTGAAATGATTCCTCATACACTAGACAATGATTATCATCATAGTTTTCTGTACACAAATATGGAAACTGGAATAGAAAGATTTGTTCAAAACACAATAGGCTGTCCCAGCTATATTATTATTATCCAAGTTGCTCTTCCTCTAATTTTAAGCAAACCAGTAGCTGCCTTAACACTGTCAAAGTATTATTGCCACCTTAAGTGCACCTTTCACCTTACTCAACATTCATTGCCCATCTTAAGTGTGTAAGTGAGAGGAAAAAAGAATTTTTTATTTTTTTTGCCCAAAAAAACGAATCTCACTTATATAACAAGCCCTATCCTTTGAGTCCTTTCATCTTCAACCAAAGGATTTGTTCATTCTTCTTAAAACCCTACTAGGAAGGGAAAAAAAATAAACACTGCAAAATGGAACAGATTTTTTCAACATTCCTGCTTGTGTTCTTCTTCTCTTTCTTCATTTATTCCACTCCAACTCTTTCGCAGAGTCCGGCTCCAGCTCCTGGACCTCCTGGTCCCCCCGACATAATCGTTATTCTTCAAAAGGCCCGTCAATACACAACATTTATTCGACTCCTAAAAACTACCCAAGTGGCTGATCAACTCAATACACAGCTTAGCAAATCAAACCAAGGTCTCACAATATTTGCTCCAACTGATGCTGCATTCACTAGCCTCAAATCGGGCACATTAAACTCTCTCACGGATCAACAGAAAGTCGAGCTGATACAATTCCACGTCGTACCTTCATTTTTCTCTGTCTCCCAATTCCAAACCGCAAGCAACCCACTAAGAACACAAGTTGGCAATGATGGACAATTTCCACTCAATGTAACTGCAACTGGGAATCAGGTGAACATAACAACCGATATGGTTAAGGCAACAGTGGCCAATACAGTGTACACTGATAACCTGCTAGCCGTGTATCAGGTTGATAAAGTGCTCCTTCCGCATGGTCTTTTTGTACCTCCACCGCCGGCTCCTGCACCAGTAAAGCCCGAAAAACAGGCGGCTTCAAATTCTTCCCCGTCTGATAATACTGCTCGTGTCGATACTTCTGATGGAATTCATCTGTCCCAACATTCAATACGTGCAATGTCCAGTCTCATTCTAGTTTTGGCAGCATTTTGTTTTTGAGAGTGTGAACAGTGTGTGCTAATGGAGTTCTCTGTATCCCTGCTGTCTGTCTTTGACGAATTAATTTTTTCTCAAATGTAAGAATCTGTCATTAAGCAACGATTGTTTTCAGTTTTAAATACATCTAATTTCCTGCGTTATGAAAACCCCAAGAGTTAAGCCCCTTGTTCACAAGAGATTACCAGGGAAACAGATGGCGCCTGTGCATTGACTGGAATAAAACTGTTTTTTGTTCAAGGTCCAATGAATGCGCGCCACTGCCCCCGTGTAATGCAGTCTGGCAATTCTCTTTGTACTTGTAGCAAGGTTGAAGCCCAAAAATGCGTACAAGAACCACAGAAATTCTTTTATAAATAACAGCTTTCATAATCTTTGTTTTGCCACTTTATTCTGAAATGAATTTTATTTGAACTTGAGATAGTTTGATGGACGCTTCAAACTAGCAAAATAGAGCAATGTATTCACAAGAAACTGGATCACGAGTCCAGAACCTCACGCTTGAACAATATTTTGCTGGCTTCAAGTATTAAAAACAAAATATCAATTTTCTTGTATTAAGAGGGATATATGTTCCACTGGTCTTCCACAAAACTCCATTAAATAATTATATATGCACATACTACAATTCAAATAAAAGGTTTCATTTTCCTTCAATCTACTATGATCTTTAAAATTTCAGAATGTAGATCCCACGCAGAGCTAAACTTCCTCAAATAAGAGCTATTCGTAATCGGACAGCATGCAAAAATTGCCTATTAAGGTGTGCATTGCAGGTGTAGGGGTTAGACAAAATTGCTGTTCTAAATAGTCTCCGGAATCTCAGCAGAAAAGCTGTTAGTGAAACATAATTCCAAACTTCTCGAGGTCAAAACTGGAAGCCACCAAAGCCCCCACCAGGAAATCCTCCTTCAAAGTGAAATGTATATTGCTGGCCCCCTCCTCCAAAAGGGTTAAATCCTCCGCCACCCATTCCCATACCCTCATCAATGTCTTCGCCACTGTCATATTTGGTACGTTTTTCTTCATCACCAAGAATCTGCAGTGTCCAAGTTCTCATTCCATTAATAGACACGTCATGCGAAAAAGGATTACAAGAGGGGGTAATGAAGGGGAAAATGTAGAACAGAACAAAGAGTAATAATCTGCTTCACTGAAATTGTTTATGCTGGTGGCTCCAACAAACAATAAAAGTACACACCCAAGTGAGTTCAGGCATAGTCGTGAACTCATATAAAAATAAGTAATAATATTAATTCCATAGAACTTCTATGCTTGAGTCATAAAAAACATTTTACAAATTAACTTGCACTATGGTACTTGCCCGGCTGTCATTAATGTAGTCAAAACAATTTAATCAAGAATCTACTGATCAAATGTTCACAATATAATTCTTCAATCTTAGGGACATGGCTGTGACTTGCCTAAATGCACGATGTCTTGCCATAAGGACTGTAAAACATGAAGAAACAAAAGAAGACAGATTACTGAAGTACCAACCTCATATGCAGCTGCTATTTCCTGAAATTTGGCCTCTGCTTCTGCTCTATTGTCAGAATTCTTATCTGGATGCCACTGCAAAGCAAGCTTCTTATAAGCCCGTTTAATCTCCGACATTGGCGCTGTTCTCGAAATTCCCAAAATCTTGTAATAATCCTTCCGCTGACTCAATTTTAAAGACCTCTCGGCCCTCATCAGTGCTTCACGAATATTCATATCCTGTAGAGCTCACAATTTTAAATTGCTAATGGCTATGCAAAAGAAATTAGAGTACATCCACAAGAAAAGCAATTGTATATCAACAACAAAACCGTAAAAATTGAAAAGGGAATTTTTTGGGTAATTGACAACAATTATATCATGTCACTCAACTGAGAGCTTGTTTCATAGGTGTTATAAACAGTTTATATGAACAGATAAATTTGAGTGGTGGATAAGTGTGTAGTTGTGGGTCCTACGAAAGGTGTGAATAGAAAGTAAGTTTGACCAATTATAAATAGATTATAAAGCGTGCCAAACAAGCAAGTTTCATAATGTTTTACTGAAGTAAGGGATTAGACTGTACGAGCAGCTCAATCTTAGCTGACGAGAAAAATCAAAATACATAAACTACTCTTATTCCATAAATCACGACTTGAAGCAAGATATTTGATGGAGGTCCAACTTGACAACATTAGACATCAGTGTTGAAACTTTTGGAATCTTTAACACTTTTGAATCGAACTCAACACTACTATGATGTTCTTAATTGTTAGAGGCCTCATATACAATGGCAACTGGAAACAATAAACAAGTCTTAATCCTAGTAAATTTGGATCAATTACATGACTCCTCTTCATCTCACTAAACTTTCTATGGAAAATCCAAAGCCGTCAAATCCTTCATAACCACATTAAGCCATATTAATTTTGGTCTACCTCTCTCCTAACAAGTTCCACAGGAATCACATCATTCTTGTAAGAGGGAGCTTCTTTAGGTCTACGCAATATATGCACGAACCAATTAAGTTGTCATTTCCTAAATCCTTATTTGATCCTAACTCTACTTGTTGATGTATATAATCATTTTTAATTTTATACATTTTAGATAACGACTTATCCGTCTTAAAATCCTCACTTCCGCTATGTTCATCTTACGGACATATTTACCTTCCTAAACTAGTAAGTGTTTTCGTGTTACACATAATCCAAATATATGAGAATTGAAAGTTTTTGAATCTCTTAATCTTATGGACATATTTGCATTCTTAAACTAATAAGCGTTTTCGTGTTACATATAATCATGATATATGAGAATTGAAAGTTTTTGAATCTCTTAACACTTTTCATTCTAACTCAAATCACATGTTTAAAGTGGTATACAAGGCAAGGAAAAAAGTGTAGATAAAGCAAAATACATTAAAAGCCAAAATCTTATGAATTAAGTCCTTGTGACACACTATGGTGTTTTTATGATTAGAGGCCTCATAGACTAGCAATAACAAACTACGTCCCTATTTGGTGGACATTAAAACCTAAGCCCTTGTTTGGGCTCCATTAAAATTAACTTCTAGGGGAAAATATGTTCAAAAAATAAGGAAAAATTTTGGATTTACGTGCAATATTATTTTATTAAAGAATGTGTGACTGAAAAGAAGAAAGAGAAAAATATATCAAAATCTATTAAAATTTTGACCCACTAAACAGGGGCTAAGCTTTATTCCTATAAATTAATATCAATAACACAATTCCCTTTCCACGAGTTGTTCCAATTTTGAAAGATTGATGTAATAAAAGACTTTTGGTCGTGTTTTAGTCAATGGTGTAAGAATTGGAAAAAAAATAACTTTTCATAAAAAACGGGCCTCTAAAAAAAACTCATGAGCCCTGTGATTTTTTGGCCAAATTCTATAGTTTAGTTGGTCAAAATGGGCTCTCTTTTATTCTAGCGAAAATTATTTAATTTCTTTATCATTCGAATTCTTATTTGATTAGGAGTTTAATTTGTTTCCTATAATATGTGTTATAATATGTGTTTATTTAGAAGACAAAGTTCAAAATATCTTTGTTTTCCTTATTAGGTTGTTTTTGCATATTTTATTAAAATGTGAGATTTCCAATTCATTTTTTTTTGTATCCAAATTGGTATTCTACAAAATAAACAATTTGTTAATAAAAATCAATTATTTCAAATTCCACCACGAATCAACGAGTTTTTAAGCGAGTTTTGCGTTATAGCTAATTTCCCATTTCGTGCTGCATCAAAGATCTCATGCTATAAAATTCTTCACGGTCACATTAACCCATATCAATTGGGCTTCTTTTCTCCTAAAATACTCCACCCAATCACATTATTCTTGTAAATAGGAGCTTCTTTAGGTCTGAGCAAGATATGCCCACCACCTAAGTCCCTCTAATTTATCCTTAATCCCTACTATCTCTACTTGTTGATGTATATAATCATTTTTATCTTATCTACTTCAGATCTTAATATCCTCACTTCTGTTGCACCCATGTTAATAGGCACATTTGCATCCTTAAAACTTGTAGGTGTTTTCCTCTTAGTTTGTTACATTTTTAAATAAAATTCTTGATTCCTTGTAACTACTTTTCCATTTCATCCAATTAACTCTAATGTGTATGCATTCAAGAACCCTAGTTCCAGCATTATGCTCTTAGAATTTAACAAGTTTTATACTAAAGATGACTAAAAAGATAAGAAGAGCTCATGCGTAAATAAAAACTGGACAACATAAACAGAGCATGTTTACCTTTAAAGTTTCTTAGATAAATTCAACGAGAGAAACCAAAATTGTTCCAACAAAATATGCACTTCAATTTGACATGTATAGTTGTAAAGAATTAATTCTATTACTTTTCCAATTTTACTTGTTCTGTTTCGGGCATGGTTGGTTTGGTGGCAAAGATGTAAAACAGGAAGTCATATATGAGTAATTTAACTTCTTAGATTTAGAACATCACCTTCAACATGATATTCGAAGTTTTAAATCAGTTTTTTGTGTAAAGTTGCAATGATGCTTTGATACATCTTAAGAAATAAAAATGTAATTCTGACACGAAGTTATGCGGGACAAACCTGGGGTGACTTTTCAGCTGCTGATTTCAGATCGGCTACAGCTCCCTCCCAATCTTCTACCAAAAGTTTGGCTTCACCCCTCTGGAACATTTGAGGAAAAGTTAACCAAGATAACATCAACAAGAAAGTACGAAAACTACTAACCAGTTCAAGATAGACAGTATAGATTAGGAAGCTTCTTAATGCACTTTTTCTTTATTATCAGAGAAAAAAAAAGTTATAACGAAAGGTAGAAACCTGGACAAGAGCTTCAATAAGCTCTTCATCAATTTCAAGAGCTCCCGAACAACTTGTTACTGCTTCCTTTCCCCTACCAAGCTTCACCAAGACCTTACATAATCCAAGATGAAGGTGTACATTATACGCAGTATGGTCTGGGTCCAAGGCAAGGGCAGTCTTATAATCCTCCACTGCAAGACGAAGCTTACCTTTACTTGCATTATCATCTGCCTGCATAAAAAATATTACATTTGAGAAATGATCAATATTACATCGTTGAATAAAAATGAATTGCCACATTAAGCAACTAAACACATTACAGATTTAGTCTTTTTGAGCAGATTTTTCAATCCGAAATACGCTTTCTTCAATTCACTATGCTCAGGGTCTAGGCGAAGACCCTTCTGGTAATGCCTGACGAAGAAAATGTGGAAAAATAAAATGTAAGAACTCAATTCCTCAAATAAGTACAACTTTAAAAAGTCATTACTTCTTCAGTTTTTCCCATCTTATTTCTATTGCATTTTCTTGCTTTGGGGTGGGGTTGGGCATGGTTCAGGGGTGTGAGTGTGAGAAGTAGGAAATCATAAATGTGTTTCAAAATATACCTAATAGCAACGTCATGATCTGCCAAATAATAATAGGCACGGCCACGTAACAGCAAAGCCTCTAAGTTATCCTCATTTTCTTTGAGAATATATCCCGTTTCAGATATAGCACTGGAATAATCTTTAGCTGCTAATAATAGTCTCACTTTAAGGAGTTTGGCCTGCAACAAAGCAACAGATAATGCACTGGCTAAGTTGAATCTATATATTGCAACCTGCCATAGCCAACTTACATGGTAAATGAAATCATAATTCAAAAATGAATACAGATCGAATACATACGTTGGAGCAGGCTGGAGAGAAAACAAGCACAACTTTTTCAATGAACTCCAGTGCTTTCATGAAGTCACCTGAATCAAAGAGGCTCTTAGCTGAGTCCAAGGCACTTTGAGCTTGAAATAATTGAGAAAGCTCCTTCTCTGCTGCTGAATTCCTGGGCTTCATCTCCAGAAACTTTTTGTAGCTTTTTTCTGATTCCTCATATCTACATTTCCCAAAAACTTCACAATATTATATAATTTGTCGATCAAATCATTGATTACAATTGAGGAGCAAACTTCTTGGAAGCACTATGGATCTATTAAACTACTTGATCTGATATGAAATGAACTATTATATAAATTGAGGAACAAACTCAGGGCTACAAACTGCAAAATCAATAATGATGCCCCTATGATACATTTCAATAATGAATGGAAGGAAGTACCATGAGATTTTAAACTATACAACTAGTAAGAGCAGTCCAAATTCAGGAAAACTCAATCAGCTCCAATTTAGTACTGGCATTTGTAAGATATCTACTCACTAATTGTTAGGAAATCATTATCTTTGAGTGCCTAATATATTTCATACGACAACTAAATGCATTTGACAAAGAAAACCAAGAAAAAGTCTGTTCATGGACAAAATTTCAATTTTCTTCAAAATGCATCAACAAAAATTCCTATAACCAACCTGCAAAACCGACGAAGAATAGATGCTCGATGCCAATATGCTTCAGAAAGTCCAGGATCAGTCTCTATAGCAGCGTTAAGATCATCGAGTGCTTCACTATATTTCTTAACTTTTATACTTTGTGAAGCTTTCTCGAAAAGAGCAGCAGCATCACTAGGTTGACCATCTGCAGATCAAAAGATGACACGCACTAAGTGCAACAACTAACATTTTAATATCAAATTATCTTGGGGGACCAAAAAAATTATCATTAATTCAGCTAACTGTTCACCTTCCACAAGTTTTATACACAAAAGGAGTGTTATTTATAGCTTTCAGTGCTTCTTTTCAGTTTGATAGTCACTTAATTCTTTCACGTGTGATCTTCATGGTTCTAGGGGGAAAAAGACCGTAGTTTCATCATCTTGGTCACTAAAGAAGAAAAAAGAAAAGATCTCACCTACTACATCATAGAAAGGTTTATTCTTCACGAGAGAACTACATTAATTTCATGAATTTTTATTAGCACTGCAGAATTTTTTTGTCTTTTCCAATAGAAACAGAAGAATGAAGGCATACTCATTGTCACATGCTACATAGATATCAATTCAAATTTAAATACAAATTCCAGAACATCAATCTCTTTCAAATCGATAAAAAAAAGTTGTTAGATTGGCACCCACCCAAGAACAAATTTTCAGCCTTCCATTATGTTATTCATATGCAAAAGTGGGAGAATCCAGAAGTTGTAAAGGATCACACAATTCTTGAAATTTCTTAATTCATCTTAATTTGCATGTATTGACAAGCTGATTTTCATTGATCAGGCTGCCAAGACCTCATATTGATCAAATTATAATCCAGAAATTGTAAATATTTGCAAGCTCACAAGTTTTAGGGGACACATTTGAAGCAAATGAGAAAAATAGTCTACCTCCCCATTCCTCAGTCCTCACCTCCTACTGACACTCTCCCTCAAAGATTTTAGTTATTTCATCACTCAGCCATCAGGCTTCTTGCACCTATTCAAGAAGTGTCTTTTGCAAAATTAACCCCACCTTCTACAACAAGCACAACCAATCCTCCCCTTTCACTGCCCACCTTTCCCACCACCACCGTCAGAGAATAAATTAACCTATTCTCATGCATTTTCTAAATTCTATTGAAGCATTCTGTGGAGTTCAAGTCGAACAATATTGAGAATGTGATGGAAGGCGGAGAGAAGGCAGGGTAAGGGGGCATGATAATGAGGGTGGGGTGGTGAAGGAAATACGAGCTGGGGCAAGGAAGTAGATGAAACCCAGGTGTATTGAAATTTTGACACAATCAATAAGTGCTCTTTCCGTAATTTCAAAAGTTAGCTTCGTTTTATTAGCACCATCCAACTCAATCCTTCTTCAAACAATTTCCTCTTTCTGAAACAATGTAGGTTAAACTCAGCTAAAAATCCCAATTCCTGAATTCACAAAAACCGAACATTCCAGCAACTCATAGTCTCATGTAGATTAACAAAGCTATTAACAAATATGCTACACAAGTACACATATATCTATACATACAAAGCAATATATGAAGGAGAAATCAGATTACCTAAAGCTGCAACAAGTGGTTGGAGGAAGAGGATCTGGCAAGAAAACACAAAATTCAAAATGAATATCGAAAACACAAACCCCCTCAATGCTACCAAATCAAAACCCCAGAATTTCATTATCGCAATTCCCAATACACGCGGCGAAATATAACTATATCAGATATAAATTAACATATACATACATAAATTCGTTTTAAGTACGTAAGAGTATTCGTGTAGGAGTTGTATAAGATTTGGAAATTTGAATAAGGCAGGCTTGTGTGAAGTTGTGTTGTAAAAACTCGAGTTTCATTCCACGTTACATTAACCAATATTTGGATCCCACGTGTAACCAGTTCCCGTTGTTTGCCCAATGAGCACATGCCACATCGAAAGGTGAGGTTTTCCTTCGGTTCAGAATTTGTTGAAGTTGATTTTCATTTTTCTTTCGCAAAAATAAAAAATAAAAAAAATTAATAATAATAATAACATATCCTCTAATGCTCAAACGAATAATTAGATTATAGTTTCTTCTTGATCATGTTGGTCTTTAAAATTGAGTTCGGTTCGATTCTGATGAAAATTAAAATTTTAGTAAATTTTTAAAAAAAATTAATGAAATATGTGATTAAAATATTCATAAAAATAATTAATCTCCTTTGATAGAATTTTTTTTCAATTTTTTTTTCCTAAACCATATTGAACTGAACCTCATAGATCTAATATAAAATATATTTGTTAGAGGTTTCCAGCCTAATCCAAATATAACATGTTACACTCAAAAATTCTTAATAAAGCACTTCAACTTTAAATAAAAAGGAAACATATTTAACTAAAAATTTAAATGTGCTTAATTAGCTCCTATTTGATTCAGATTAAAAAAAAAAAGTTGATTAAAATTTAAATCAAAATCAAAAGTGAATTTTAATCACAATTTCATGGAACCAACAACCTTTTCAACTATACAATTTCATCAATTTCTATCAAAATCTACTAAATTTAAATTGGTGTTATAGCATAAATGGTGCTACTGCTAGCCGGCATTATTTTTGAAAATTACTTCATGACTATTATACCCAACCAATAAAGGCCACGTCAAAATAAGGTGATAAGATCAAGGCCCAACTCATACATATATAAGGTGTTTGAAAGATATAATTTCAAAATTAAAAAAATTATTTTAAAATTTCAAAAATAAGGTCATAAGTAAATATTATTAATTAAATAGATAATTAAAAATATTTATTAATTATATATAGTAAGGTCACAATACAGTTTATGGTCATAATTACATACTAATAACAATCACGGAACGTCACGATCACAAATCACAAATTTTATCGATCACAACTTATTTATCAATCACAAATTATCAAACTAATTAGTTAAACATTATTTTTCAGTCACAAGTCACAAATTTTATAAATAGAAAATTATCAAATTAATAAGTTAAGTATTATTTCTAGGTTACAATCACAAACTTTAGAGTTCACAACTTATTTCACGATCACAAATTATCAAATTAATTGATCATAATTTAGCATGAGTCACGATTACAAATCTAATTGCAATCTTACATTTTTTTAGGTCACAAATTATCTATTTTATAAGTTACAAATTATTTATTGATAAAAATTAACCAATTCACTACCGACGCCAAATAAATTATCACAAGCACTCTTTATCCCACCTGACCTCGACCTAGACCCCAATTCACTATCGACACCAGTTGAACGTCACGCTACCTCACCACCACTGCTAGCGCCACCATTATGTGTATCACTCTTGTCGTACCAACACCACCGCTAGTCACATCACCGCTAGCACTATCATTGCCAACACCACTACCACCTCACCATCACTGCCGAACCAGCACCACCTCTTGCAAACCACCAACAAAAACCACTCAAAAACTCTGGCTAAGCAGCATATTGGATGAGGAAGAAACCATCTATTATTTGTAAAAATATGACTAGTTATAAGGTCGTAGGCTCAATTGCGTAATAACTAGTTAGGATTAGATTGGATATCATAATAGGTTGACACTTTGTGGTGATAAGGTCGTAGGCTCAATTGCTCCACCAATTGAAGTGAAACATATCTTGGCTTTTGAAAGTGGATCTCCCAAACATATCATAGGTTGACACTTTGTGGTGATTACGTCGTAGGGTCAATTTCTCCACCAATTGAAGTGCAACATATCTTGGTTATTGAAAGTGGATCTACCAAAGTAGTGAACTAATGTACTAGGAAGTTATTCGACATTAAATCTTGTAAAGGATAGTGGACACTATTCGTGAGCTCGAGTTTTTTTTTAATGTACTAGTGAGTTAAATCCATTAACATCGTCAAGTACATGGATACGTAAAGAGCTTATACTAATTGAAGCAGTGAACGAGTATTTGCAATAGGAAATTGTCACCCATTTGTAATCATGGAGTTCACTTAAGTGTTTTATGTCAAATGATTTAATAATGAGCTCATTATAGGGTGATGGCTAGTATGTGATTTTTTTACAATGAAATATTGTTGTTTTAAATGTGAGTTTTAATAATTTTTAAAAAATTATTAGAAAGGCAAAACGGATAGCTGTCTATTCTCAAGTTTTGTAGTAAGGATCGGAGAAGGACAATCATTCATTCTTAAAATCAGCGTTCTTAAAGCCAAAATCATTTTAGCCAAAGTCTAATTATCGGGTGTCGAACAAGGTAAGACATAAAGATGGTTAGTGTGATGATGTAAATACGGAAAATATTTAGCTTCTATGATTTTTATAACTTGGTAGTGCTCTTTGGCCTTTATTGAAGTGTTTCAAGACTAATAATTAGATTCTACAATTTGGGTCGAATTGAACAAGTTTAATTTCTAGAGATTGAATAGGTCAAATTGGATCTCTTTAGTAACTCCAAAGGGAAGTCAATGACTCAATTGCGCAAGTAATTGAAGTTCAGGGTTTGTTAATGAGCATAATTTCAATATATATTTTACCCTTAATCTATTTTTATTAGTTAATTTCACTTATTACTTCGTTATATGTTGAAGCAGAGAAGAAAAAAGTGAGGAACAGCAACCCGAACAAGGAAACTTTTAAAATTCGATTCTTCTTCAATGCTGGGAGGTATGGGGCTCCCATTTTTAGAATTCGATTTTTACAACAACCCATTTTTTACATAAACTGGGACTCAAAACATAGCCTTAATCTTAGCAAATGAAATGAAAAGACGTCAATATATTTTTGACACCTTGACATGTTATACATTAGCGTCTTCCCATTTGTTAAGAAGATGTGTCAAAATGTATTGTGAGAAACGGAAAATCTTAACTCGATAATGTCAAGTCTTTCAAAAACCAGTTCAAATCTATTTTCCACTTAACTAGTCTTCCTACCATAATTTTGACATCTCGCCGATGTTAAAATTTTTAGAAAAGAAACCTCAAAATTTAAGTGAAGTTTAGTGGGTTCTTGAGATGTGAAATTTCGACATTTTTTTTTAAAATTAATCCATACCCTCGAAGGAAACTCGAACCTATATTGATGATATGATAAAGTTTTGCTCGTATTGCTTAAACTAGATCTTTGTCTCTTAAACTGACATTTAGCCCCCATTTGGTGGTCATTTTTTTAAAAAAAAAATTTGAATCGTAATTTTTTAGAAAACGTGTGGTTAAAAAGTAAGAAAAATTTTAGATATACGTGTAAAATATTTTGTTATGTAAATATATGAATGAAAATCAGTACGCAGGAAAAAGAATTTTAAAATAATGAATGACAAATAAGGGCTCAGGAATGTGTGAAAACTTTTAGTAAGAATAGAATTATGAGTACCCTTAGAAAACCCACAACTAAACTTGGAGTTTCCGAAGTCCTAGTAAAGTTAATTGGAAAGTCAAACCGTCTTTAGACAAGGTTCCCCTACAATTAATGGTTTCAAGATTTCAAGTCAAACTGTCTTTTTATGTGGAACTGTCTAACATTCTCCTCTATTTTCAAGGTGTTTATTTTAGTTTATACATAGGTACAAAGATTAGGATAAGAAAAAAAGTACATTAAGTCAGGGCTTAACCTGTTCTTTCATAATTCTCGTTACCGATGATGGTATATATTGCTTCAATTTAATTTTTTATTGGTATTCTGATATGCTCTGTAAGTACGTACAAACATTTACAAGTGCAATAACATATCATTATATCTTCCACTGAAAATAATTTATGGAAATTAATCGAAGTAAGTCAATTAACTCGTCCAAAACTTGACGAGGTGAATCAGTCAAGAAATCTCATAACTTGATGTGCCAATAATTTCAACATAAGTGTCTCAATACATGCAAAGATATCACATATAGAACACAAGAGTTGACTCATAGCCACCTCTATCATTCTCGATGATTTCTTACATTCCTTTCCTTATCTCTCTTTCCTGTTTTGAGGTGGGTTAGGTGGTTGGACTCAGGGGTGGAGCTAGCTCCCGGTGAGCTCCTATTGTCACCCGAGCTGGCTCCGATGGAAATATTTTTTCTTCATATTAGGCAGTCGCTTGAGCGGCTGCCTATGCTCACCTGAATTTTTGGATTCGCCCTGGTTGATCTGGTGTGACATTAAATGGTTGGGCTAATAAAATCTTAATTTTCAAAATGTGTCTGAAATAGAAAAGAATTGGTTCGTGAAACATAATCGATGGAGGTATTGCATTACATATATAGTTTCACATTAAGATTCATGACATAAAATTAAATAAAGTTTCACGATAGTTGACAATGTGCAACCGTCATTTCCTTGCTCATCCAAGTTTTGGACTGACTACGAAAACACGGATGGAGCCATGCTAGCTAGTGATTGCTAGTGAATTGGTTCAACCCCATTGCAGAACTCATTGAAGCAAATTTAGCCAGTTGTTCTGGCAAGAATGGATTGCCACCTTCACCTCCTATGCCAAGGAAATCCCTGGTGAGACTGTGCTCCACACCATTCAAGTTTACTGAGAATGCATGGCTCTGTGTTGCACTTGTTTGCGTCAAATTTGATCCTCCCATCATTGAATCTCTAGCTTTGCCGCTTAAATTCTTGGGCTGTTCGCCAAAAACCTGGTGCAGTTCACTTCTATTTTGAGCTAAAGAATTAGCATTCGGGGAATTAGATGAAGAAGAAGAAGAAGAATTTAACACCCCAAATGCATTGCCAAAGAATGTTGGATTGCTTTTGGTAGAGCCCATCTGCGCTGCCTTCTGCAGAAGTGCAGTAGCTGACATTGATGCGAAAGAATTCGACTGGTTATTTTTATTATCGGAGTATAGAGAAGCAAGGCTTTGATCCATTGTACTCCTTTTGCCAATTACTTCCTCCTCCATTAGGCCTTGTCGATGTGGCAACGCATAATTCCCCAATGAAGATGTCATTTGAGGCATATCTGGAAAACCAGATGAACTTGAAGGAATGAAAAGACTTGAATTGCAATTCATGTCTATGAAATTGAGCTGATGAGAATTAGCTTGATCCAACCAAAGCGATAGTCTTGGCTTCTGTTGATCCGCAACAAGAGAATTCCCAGAAATCACATCATTATAATCTGACTTGAAAACAGCTTCAGCTTGAGAAATTCCAGTGGAAACATTGAACCCATGAGGAAAATTAGGGTTCGTCATTGACCCATTTAGATTATCATTTCTGAAGTTCAAATTGTTAGCTGAAACAGTAATCATTGATCTTGCACTCTCTTCTCCTAAGGCATCACAGAAAGCTCTATGTGTGATGAAACTATCTTTCCTGCATTAATAGAAGGAGGAAAACCTCAGATAAGAATGTTGAATATAGTACTGAAGACTAAAATGTAAATAAATTAATTAACTCGTCGAGTTTCTCATAGCTCAGAAAATGTTTAGACAAAATAGTTCAACAAAGTAGTGCCATTCCGAGTTGATGTTTCGTCGTCATATAAATTATGCAAGACTAAATTCTAAATGCATAATTTTTTGTACTTTTCTGATAATTGAATACATGTTTAAACAGTTAAAATCAAATCATTTGTCAGCAATAAATTCACATACTCAAAGAAGCAATTAAAGCTTGTGGCTGTTGGCATTTATTTCTTAGAACAAATATTCCCAAACAAGAACATGTTTTCTGGTAGAATTAAATACCTGGAAAAGAGTGTACCACAGTCACATTTGTACTCTCTAGTCCCACAAGTCTTAGAATGAGCTTTCCAGTCTGATTGTACTGCATATTTTTTGGAACATTTTTCACATTTCCATTTCTTTTCACCATGCTTCCTGCTGAAATGCTTCTTGATGCCGGTGAGGTCGCCGAGAGCTCGGGACGGATCATGGTGAACACAAGTCTTTTCTGGGCATACGTAAACCTTCTTTATTATCTGATCTTTGTTAGCCCTTTGCTTAAGCTTCCATGGAAGATTGTGTCCTCTTCTGTGAAGCTGCAAATTCTGGTCCCTTCTGAAGCCTTTGTTACAAATTTCACAGATGAATCTGTTAGTGGTCATGAGTGTTGTTGGTGAAAGAGCAATAACTTGAGCATCTGGATCTGTTTGCCACCAACCCATCCCACCAAGAGAAAAACAAAAACCCATCAAATTTTGGTAAATTTTAACTTGAAACTAATGAAATTTCGCACACAAGTATAAACGATTGCTCATAAGTGAACTAGGTAGTAGACAACATATAAAAATGAAGTTCGAGTATGTCCAATACTGTGTACCAAATATAAACGTCAAAATTCACCTGGGTTTCCTGGTAATCTCTTCTTCTTTGCAGTAGGGTTTGAATTTGATTGAGGGATAGGGTTTGTCCCTGGTTCTTGAGGAAACATGTTGGCAATGGAAAACTCATCAACAGACATGATTTCAGTATCAGTTGAAGGAGAAGGAAGCTCGAGCTTTGCTTGCTTGAAAAGAAAAGAAAAGAAAACAAAGAGTTTCTTCAAATACAAACAGATAAAACCTTTGGTGTTATTCACATCTTTAAATTATAATCAGATTATGCCAAAAGAAGAAGAAAGATAAACCCAAATTCCCAAACAGAAAACTTGACTGAATAATTATTAAAACACTAAAAAAAAGAACAATGATCTTAAACATTTCGTACTCTTGTTGCAGAGATCTGATGAAGTGCTAGCTTTGTTTGGATTTCAATGAAAGCAAAAGAGAATATTTCTCTTTCTCTCTCTTGCAAGTTTCTTCTTCAACGTCTTGTCTTCTTTATCTCTCCTATGAATTTTCAAAGTCGGTCAGCCATTGATTTAGCTGCTGGACCAACCCCTCACCCCACCCCACGCCACCCCACCCCACCCCAGTTGCTCTATCAATATTTGTACGTATGCATTGGCTGTATATGCTTGTAACCAGAATGTATAGAGCTGTGTGTCGTTTGTAAACAAGGAATAAAATAATATGGTAAAGAATTTGAATATGTCCAACCATATATAATCAGGTTAATTGAAAAATAATCTGATTATACAAGAATTACTACTTCTTTTATGTAACATCTCTTTACAATTTGTTAAATTTTGGTGACTTATATCAACAGGAAATTTTTTAACCACTTGCTCGATACACGGGTTTGGAGATCTTTCTCGAGCAACTAAAGTGTGGAACGGCAACCAAATTGGATTAAATTAAAATTTAACTGATTCTGAGTTAGCTACAGTGTTGATTCGTTTTTCAGTCCCAACTAAATTCAAGTTCTAAATTTTTTAACGTATTAAGGCATGTTTGGAAGTGATTATAAGTTTTTTTAACCTGCGAATATGTGAATTATAAGTATGCTCATGTTTGGTCCAGATTAAAATCTGATTTTAATTCAAATCAAAATCAAACAATCAATATTAATCATATCTTTCATAAGTCTCACAACTTTTTTAACCACACATTTCAAAATTTTCTATCAAAATTTACTAAAAATCTAATTTTAATCTCCACAAAACACCGCCTATATTTGATCAGGTGAATAATGAGCAAATAATGAGCTTTGCCAAACATGTTTGTTTGTTTCAATGGAAAAATATTTGAAAGCAAGTAAAAAGTGAGTTGCCTTTATTGGTGATTTGATGATGGTGTATAAAATGATTACAACATAATTAAAGCCAGACCTACAAATTACTGCATGATGGGGAACAGTTCTGGCAGAAAGAGTTTTGCAATTCCCGAGGGATTTCAGCCACCCGTGACCCATCTGCCTGTCTTCCTCTTTATGGATACAGTTGTCTAAATGTGCAGTTTTATGCAGTGATTTGAGATTACTTTTTCTGGGTCGATTAATCATGTGATTAAACTCTTCGTGTCGATCAGTCAAAAGTCACATGCATGTTACTGAAATTCATCACACTTATATTTTATAGCTATTTTATGGGCTTCTTGTAAAATTCATGTCTATTAAATTAGTGATTGTAAGATGTTGCGTGATATTTATATAGGAAGCGGACACCGTGGTGGCGACTTTGCTAGTTTCCTCGATATTTTATTGAGCGTCGACATTTTTTGAGAAGTTCTTATAGACATAATTTGTGTCGCGCTACTTTGATTGTATGCACTACACCTACAGTAGGTCAAATTCATCACGTGTAAGCATAGGTAAGGCATGGTTTATTGAGTTTAATGTCGCAAGAGTGTGTTAGCTTCAACTTATCATTAAGTCCGAACTTAACAAATTGTCTCTGTCTTTGCCATATTGGTTAACTCAAGATATGGCATTCTTATATGACTTCTATGTGGCTCAGTCGACCCTGCACTACATTTCAACATCATCTATTGACTACCTTAGTTTATGTTTAGGTGTATAAATTGTTTATAAACATTTGAGTAATTTTATTTATACATTTATAATAAATTACCCGAAAGTATAACTCATTTATTCATCACTCATTTTTATCTATTTATAAACATTTTTTAAACATGTTATTAATACAAGTTTGGTAAGGGGTACTATTTCGTTGAATCTCTTAGCCAAAATTTGGGTTAATTCCCTAAATAGTCACTGAATTTTTCTTAAAGTTTCCACTGGATCACTAAACTTAAAAACTGCCCATGTTAGTCACTTAACTTTGAAAATTAGTACTTCATCCATCACTACGTAAATGAAGCTTACAAAATTGAAAGGATTTGATGAAATGGTATGGTATACGTGGCAATCATTGGAAACTATATATCAAAAAATTTTACATAAATCATGTTATAATTATTAGAAACTTAATAATCCAGCTCATAAAGTTTGTAAAATTCAAATTTCAAAAAGCTCTACGTTTCGATAAAAACATGCATTCAACAGTCATTAAATAAACACCCAAATATGCATTGAATGATTTGTGAATAAAAAAACAGTCAAATACTTGTAGACTCATGCTCAGCGTCATCAAATCCTTCCAATTTTGCAAGCGTCGTTTACGCAGTGATGGATGGAATACCAATTTTCAAAATTAAGTGACTAACATGGACAATTATTTAGTGACCATTTGGGGAACTAACCCGCTGAAGTTTGGTCTTCTCTCAAAATTACAAGCAGCATTAAGTAGTTTTGCCATGTCAAATAGACAAGTCATGTCACAATGTCAAATAAGCATCAAAAATCAATTCAACATAACAATAATGAGGTTTAGAATGAATTTATATATTCTATCTAACTTACTATTAAAAAGAATTAGGTCCATACACCCCCAACATAATTTAGCAACAAAATTGGGAACCAAGTCTTGAAGTCAAACAAATAATAAATTTCTTCTACTTTCACTTGAATTATTCTTGACTTCTTACTAACTCATCAGAAGTTACAATACTTTTTACCTATAGAATCAATATGGGAGTTACAATAATCATATTTGAATTATATACTTTCATTAACGACCACATATTATTATTTTAAAAATCGTAATAAATTACTTCAAAATTTTACAATCTACTTATAAAGCATGTAGAGTACACAATATAAAAGACAAAAATTTAATAACGAATACCTTTAATCAGGGCAAAGAAAACTGTCGTTCACATGCATATGTAACACAACGGTCCCACAATAAATGAACCATAGCTGACTCATATACCTCATTTGTTGAATCCATCTTTGCATGGATTCTATTAGATAATTGAAAGAGATAGTTAAATTGGGATAGATGGCCGAGTGACAAAAGATATGAAATTTACGTGGTAGGTCACATAGAAAACATTTTTCATCTCATGTACATTTATGCAAAATCAATTTAAGAGTTATTTCAATTTTATTTTGTTCTGGAGTAAAACTCGAGACTTCTGAAGATTGCTTGTGATTGTTTCACAAGTTGATTCGATTGTTGTATCTTGAAGTGATTGTCCAAAGATATCGCCGAAGTTAACGACAAGAAATTTTATTTTAGGATATCATGTTGTCACGAATCTCGATTGTTTGATAAGTGTTCTTACTTTCTGCATTTTGTTGTTTGAAAAGGGTATTTACAACTAATTTTTGTCTTACAGATTCCTTGAGTGAATAGAACAATTGTAGTAGTAGTGTTGGCTAGGATTTCCATTTGATTCATAACAAGCATCATTAGTGCTAGCTAGGGTAATACATGCATTACCAACCCTAATTCGTGCTTTATATCAATATACTGAACTGATTATATTAGTTTTTATAGATTCACAATGTAACTCACAAAAAAATCTAACTTATTTCTCTTCTATAATTTTATCGGTCACCATTTCAATTTCAGATGAGTATTAACCGAATCAAGCTCGAGTCAATCTCAACAAAAACTAATATGGGATATGTTGACTTAGAGGTTGATCAAGTGAATAGAAACATTATAATTCGGTGATTGGCTTTTTTTTTTATTAAGAGTTTGTTTGGTACAACTTATTTGAAAATCATATTTCTACAAATTCATTTCCATTCACATATACTTCTAATAAAACAATTTTACACGTAGATCTATAAAATTTCCTTACTTTTTGAACCACACATTCTCAAAAACATTATTTTTCACTTCAAATAATTTATCACAAACGCTAAGCTCATTTTCGATACAAATTCTTTATAACTCAGTTTTTCATCAACTCATATTAATTACACATTCTCCAAATAAAATAATTTGATGCGCACAACTTTTTTAGGCTTTTTATTCTCACGTTCTCCAAAAAAAAAAAAATCTCTTTTCACAAAATCATTTTTAAAATATCCACGTCAACCAGGCTCTTAAGTGTCCCAACATAAATTTTTGTCATTAACCCTTTGGTTTTTTCACATGACTATTAACTGACTAAAAAATTGCACAAGTTGCACGTTGTCCCACGGCAGACAATTCCATTTTGTTGGGACTAACCACACATGGGCCTGTCTATTTACAGAACATGGTATCCAATGTCGCTCACATTATTCAATCAAAATATTTTTCATTCACTATTTTATTAAAAAGAAAATATTCTTTCTTTCTTCCGTTTTTTCCGAAATTGTTAAGGCGGAAGGATAGAGATTGGATAGCTAAAATGGTTAAATGTGTCAAGTTTTCATCCTCTATTTCTCAATATACCCATACCAGCGAAAAGACCATGGACAAAAGACGACGATGGATGAAGGAAATATAGAGAACCTCGGCTTTCCACCTGACTAATAAATACAACACCTACCGAAAAAGAGATTTCATGCATTGATACTGCATAAAATCAGTTCATTTAAATATTTGAGTAAAAATTTGAAATTAAAATCTCACTAAAAATGTTACACGCTTGAATACAAGTATCAATATAGAGCGAAAGGAGAATCGAGAAATGTCGCTGTAATACACAACGAATTATCTAGTATTTTCAAAGCAGAAGGCGTGTTTTACTCACGAAAACTCATGAACATTATAATCTAACAAAATATACAACCAAGAACACAGCAACATCTCAAAATGCAGAAGATATTGAAACCATCGTACGGTACCATTTGGAATCTCTTGAAACCAATACGAAAAAGTCGAATGGTACCATCTGGAAGCTCTTGAAACCACCTCTTACTTCTTCAATACACTGCAAAAGACATAAAATGAGCATTAAAACTGATACATGCAGGTTATATGTGCAAACTACGGTAAGGGTTTAGTGTCTTGTTCTGTTCTGTTTTTGGTATTTCTGTTTATATAACTAATGAAAATAGAAAGAGTAATGTTATTCACCTCACTGGTATTTAACACAAGTTTAGATGGCATTAAATGATTGATTCATTTAAATGCAATGATACGTGACTCATTTAATTACAACTATTAAGTATGGCCATCTAGTGTTCTAGTACCATTGGGGTTAGATGGCATTATTCGAATAGAAATTTTACAATTAAGGAATTACCTACTATTAGAAAAATACGAGTTATGGGTCGTCCATGTGGGATGACCCGACCCACAATTTATTAAAAGGGTTGGAAGGAATGGTTTGAACCTGAAATTCAAACATATAACTCCATATAACTACCCTTAACTCCCTACAACCTACAAAAATGATTATAGATTTAAAAAAAGAGAAAAAGATGGTACGAAAGTTGAAGGAAAAATTCGTATGGAAATTTACACCAAAATTGGAAAGTTCCTAAAACCATATTTTAGACATGAAATCTCACAAAAATTGACACTTAGATTGTGGATAATAATCTTCTTCCATTGTGATCGAGATTGGGACCATTGGAGAACAAGAAATGCAGATTTTGAAGCTTTGGAATGCAAGTTGAATCAACCATCAAAAGATCTTAGAATTCATCATTTCAAATAAGTTTATTGACCTAAAATTCATGTTAAAGAATACTGCGAATTCTTTCATTGGTATCAGAGCCGTAAAAGTTGTTTCCCTTGCATACTCTCTTATGTAAATTGAATTATTATGTTAAAAAATGTATGTATGTCATTTTTGTTGAAACTTGAAATATTGTTAAT
>CAIGRP010094770.1:0-18101 GCA_903798385.1 Fraxinus cuspidata | reverse complement strand
AAAAAAAAAAAAAAAAAGATGATCGAAGGGATGCAGCAGAACAGATTGGTTGTTTCTGTATTTGGAAATGTAGGTTTGAGTTTTATTTTTTAAGTTTTAGTTGGTATAGTGCAACTACCTGATTTGATAAAAAAGTGCATGTGCTGTTGTTCTTTTTCCAAATGATGTGTGCATATACTGAATTTTTAAGCATTTTATTATGGGCAGGTTTTTTGGGGTTTAGATGGTGACATTATTTGCACATACCTATTTTTCTTTTTTTTTATCAACCTGCACGAAGGCCTTCCTTGACCTGACACTTCAAATTTGTTCATTTGCGTGTGGTGCGTATTCGAGTCAATTTTTTTAAGTCTCGAGTTTTTTTTTTTTTTTTCTTTCTCGTCCTCCTCCCCCTGGGAATTCACATCCTTCATATTTCAATAGCAACACTTCTACCTTTTCGGTTGTATCCACCACCTGATGGGCAACTTGAGCATGGTCTTTATTGAAGGTATCACCCGAAAAAAGGGTGCTTGATCTAATCCAAATTACCATACTTTCTTTGCCAATCTTTCCCATCAACTTGAGATAGCTATTATGTACCCTGCTTCAATGGTGGAGCTAGGATTCTTATTTGAGGGACCCAACACTGGTCGATGGGGCTACGATAGTCGGCGGTCGACAGTGTAGCGGCATTTGAAAGTAAATCATAAAGCTATTGAAATTGAAAATGAATATATTTATATCTAAAAGATTATAGCATGTGTCAAATATATCTTGCGAACTTTACTTATCAAAATATTTGCTTGTGCATCTCACGCAAGGAAAATTTAACGATCTTGTTGAAGTATGTAAAAAGGACAAAATACACAAATGGAAGGATGGGATTGAAAAGTTTGATTTTAAAGGTTGGCATGAATTTTTCAAGAGGTTCTAATGGTTAGGGTCCCCCTTGGCTATGCCCCTGCTTGCTAGAATCTCTCCCAAAAATGAAGGAAACTCGACTGCTTGGAACCATAAACATAACTGCAAATTTTCTATCTGTGTCAATTCCCTGCAACAGGCCCATACCCCAATCAGTCTTCTGAACTTTTGGTCCTCGGCATTTGTCCATGGAGTTCTATAGATACATATAGTCTCTGAAGAGAAAGAATTAATGAGTCGATTATGATTTTTAACTATTCTAATCTTGATTGTTGACAGAGACAGACCTTTATGCTATGAAGAGATTGCAAAGTAAGAAACGAAAAATTGTTGACCGGCGTGCCTCAAAGAGTTGCAAGCTCCGGTAAGTTGTGAGCGGGTTGATCGACTCTTGGCACATCCACCAAATTTCTATATTTGCAGTTTTCTAAGACGTTGGATTTGATTATGCAGGTATCATGTTCATGAAAGGATTGTCAATTTTGTGGCACCTCGGTCCATGAAACTTCCTCCCGATTTGTGGTGGCAAAATATGGTTTTGTGAAATTCGACAATGCTTATGAATTTCTTGACAACTACGAGTTAATTTTGAAAATACATATCGAGACTGTTGACGATCATGATTATGGAGATCGAACTTATTTATTTATAACAAACACATGATTTTTTGTAATGTTTTCAAGTTTATGGATTAAGCGGTGCTTTAACAAGTGAAAAATCCCAATCTATAGGAGACTCAAATAAGCACGTCTAATGTATAAATAAAAAACAATTTTTTATTTGTTGAATTACAATTTAGCTCGGTTTCTTTGTATAGAATCTTCGGGGACCGAAAAACCTTTTAAACTACGATTTAAAAATAATTAGTCAAAGATGATCATTAGAAATGGATTTAATAATTTTAAATTTTGTCTCATAATTCTCATTTTTATGTCAGCTCTTGCCTTATTTCTTGGATATATTTTTTATGTTGAAGATGCTCCCGTTTCATTGGAAGGGGTGACGGTTTGGACCGTATCTCTTACATTCACGATTAGATTATCCCCCTCTATCCTATTCATATAGGTTGATTTTTCTTATTTTCTTGTTTCAATTATATAATTCTATTTTTTTATTGGGGATGTTTTGTTTTGTTCATTTATTAATATACACTTATTTAATTTGCCTAATTATAACCAATTCTTCCATTTAATCTTGAAATTGTATAAATATAAAGATACATAATTCTTGAAAATTAAATTATTCAATTTCTTAACTACTTCAAACAATAATTTATTACTAGTTGTTGATATTTAAATAAGGGTAAGTTGGGAATTTTTTTTTGAAAAAAATTACTTTTTCAATAATATTAAATAAGATTTTTTAATTCACATCACATATATATATATTACATTTTAATTATATTAAGCGCCTATTTGAGTCCCTTTTTTGGTTAAGAAAGAATTTTAGAATAATAGATTGATAGAGTATGTATATTTAAAAAAATATGGAAATTTTTTTAATTAACGGTTAATATTATTTTATTGAAAAATGTGTAATTATAACGAAGAGAAAAAAATATATTATGAAAATAATAAGTATTAAACAAGAGCTAAATGTCATTAAATTTTATTTATTATCGCACTTATATCTTAAACTTTTTTTTAATTACATTCTTTTTTTTTTATTGGTTCAAATATTCTTGTCCTTAATCATATTTTTGTCCAAAAATATTATTAATGTTCTTTAAAATGACAGTCAAATATAGCCCATTGTTTGATACTCATTTTTCTTAAAATACATTTGTCTTTTTTTTTTCAACAATATATTTTTTAATAAAATAATATTATAAACAAATTCAAAATTTTTCTTTTTTTTAATCAAATATTTGCTATCAATCTACTATTTTAAAATACATTCTTACTATAAAAATTGAAAACAAACAAACTCTAAAATTCATTTTTGTATTATTCTTTGTTTTGCTTAGTTAAAAATATAATGAGGATATGAGTATTTTTACTTTATTTTAGAGAGAATTTTGGAAAGAAATCATAATAAATAATAATTTATGCTAATTTGAGAATAAAAATATAATGAAAAATAGTTTGACATATAAACGTAAAAATATATTAAAATCATAAATTTTTATGCAATAGCATAATTATTAAAACGATGTTATAAATGTGCACAAATGTTGGTTCCACCTGCTGGATTCTTTCTCCCTCTCCAAATGTTTTCAGCCGGCAAACGAGTTCACTCAGGCTGCCGGCAATATTATCTTACCGGGAAAACGCATAAATCCTCTTAATTTGTAGAAAACCCACTTCCTATTCAGCCCTCAAGAAACCGAGTTAGACATTGAAAAGTCAGTAGAAGTGGAACCCGTAAAGGTAAACTCACTATGTCCCTCCGCTTTACTTCCACCCCTATCCCCCCTACCTCCGCCGTATCTTCCGTCTTCACCACCGTCAGCCACCACTTCTTCTCCATCATCGCCTCCGGAACTACCAATTTGTCAAAAATCCCCAAACCCTTCTCAAGAATCCCCTGGAGGCACAGGCTCCAAGTCATACAAGAAGCCCAGAAGCAACTGGCGGACTACCTCCACGCCACCCGCTCCATACCCTTCCCTTATGCTGACCACATTGCCAACAACTGCCCTCATTCCCTCTCCAGTGTCGTCGCCAAGGTTCCTTTCTCCCCCTCAACATTCCCCAAGTCCTTCCAGCGCTTTCTCAGGTACCACCCCATTAACGAAGTCGACTTTTTCTTCGAAAGCATTGGCTTAAATTCCACTAAGAAAAACGAAGTTCCTAGATCCCCTTTACCCGTTGATACCTTATTTTTGTCTGATTGGCGGCAATTCAATGCTGCTTGTGCTCTTGCGGGGTTTGGTTTCCCCTGGGTTAAATTGGGTTTGCTGTATAAGGAGGATTGCTTGATTTTTGACATTGAGCCCCTGAGGTTGAATAGGAGGCTAAGTGGGATGAAGGATAAGTATGGTTTTAGTAGTGTTGATGTCATTGGGATATGCTTGGCTTTTCCTCGTGTTTTGTATGGTGAGATGTGTGGGTTGCTTGACGATTTGAAAATCATTTTTGTTGATTATGGCTTGGCAAATTGTGTGGAGGGCCATGTGGATGCCATGTTTGAGGTTTGCAGGAAAATTCGGGCCTTTTATGACTTGGGTTGTGAGATGGGGAAGGTTGGTGAGTTGATGGGAATAAATAAAAGCATTTTTGTTGAGTATCCAGAAGAGGTTTTGGTTGCAAAGATTGAGTATTTTTGCAGATTGGACGTTAGGAAGGATGACATTGGTTTGTTGCTTCTTTCGAGGCCAGAAATTTTTAGTTTTGATTTGGAGGAACGGGTGATTTCAGTTTCGGGATTTCTGAAACATTTCAGATTGAAAGCAACAGAACTGGAATCTCTTGAAAAGAAATACCCTCATGTTTTTGGTAGGAACAAAATAGCTAATCTGCCTCATGTCATGAGGTCGATGGATCTCGGACAGTGGTTCTTTGAGAGGATGAGGATTGGAGATCACTCTTTGTTGGGTACTTATTCTATTGAAAGTCCAGATGAGGACTTGGATAAGGACTACACAGACAACTTAAGGAAAATTCAGGCTAAAAGAACACACTTTCATACTTTTGGAAAGTTGAGATTCTTACATGGCATAGGGTTTGGAGAGAATAAGTTTACAGTAAAAGCCTTAGCTGAACTGAACAGCAGTAGCAGCCAACTACAACAACGTTTCGATTTCCTGCTACACTGGGGAATTGAATTCTCAAAACTCTGTGGAATGTTAAGGTTGTCAGCAAAGATTCTGAACCAGCAAGAACGGTTTCTTGAAGAAAAACTTGGCTTCCTTTGCCATCATATAGGATCCTCTCTGCAGTACCTTGATGTTTTTCCAGGATATTTATGTTATGATTTAGAGAGACGAATTAAACCAAGATACAATTTCCATAAGTGGCTTGTGGAGCAGGGGTTTTGTAAGAAAGAATACTCCATCTCTAGCATAGTAGCAACTAGTGAGAAACAATTCGTTGCTCGCCTCTCTCGCATCCATCCAGCTGCCTCGAAGATGTGGTTAGAGAGTTCCCTAAACAAAGATGCAGATGCAAGTTGTAAGGAGCAGTCAGTGTCTTGATCTAATTATTGCTAGACTGCCGATTGATGACTCTGCGCAGGAAGTTGACTGACTTGTAGATACTTCTTGGTGCATGACTCACCACTGAAACCCTGGTACCTCAAGGTGACTGTCTTGGTGTATAGTTGGGATATTGATTGGATGGTAACCTTCGATTTGTGTACATATGTAACGTAAAAGCAGTGAAGATGTTTTTCTTTGGTTTGGCACATGAATTTGATCAACCATATTGAGTTCGGATTTATACCAGGATTGGCTGCAGTCTCATTTACTGGTTCTTTAGTCATATGATCTTAATCCTTCTTTCCAGATGGGGTTGTAGCTTATTGATTACATTTCTTTGCGGATTTGAATATAATGTGAGAATGAATCACAAGAAAGTAAGCTTTATGTGTGTACTTTTACAATTTCCTCCTCCTATATGTTGAAGCAAGCTTCACACATCTCTTATTACGATTGCTTATGATGCTGACCATGTTGAATGCCTGTGAAATACATGATATTACATTGTTTCCTTCATTCAAAGTATAAAGTTCTCCCTATATTTTTTTTGTAGACTCGGTTCAGGTGGAATTTGAAATAATGTTAACTGCATGTTCTCCTCCTCCTCACTGTTAGATGCATATTTAGGGCTACCTACTTGTTTATTGTCAATTTATATTCAGCATTTAGGGCTACCTACTTGTTTATTGTCAATTTATATTCAGCATAAGCTATCCCTATTTTCAACATATGAATCCGCATAGGACCTGAAAATATGAAGGACTGTTATATGGGTTTAGAGCAATGGTAGGAAATAATCTTTCACTCTATCTTCCACTTAGTTTAATTGATAAAACTGGAAAGTGAGACTATCTTCTAACTTGAGCTAGTCATTTATTAGATGTTTTAGCTTATTACAGTAAGAAGAAATTAGATGCGCATATTACTTTTATCAGTCTAGAGAAAAATCTATTTTGACTTTTTTATTGACCAATGAGTGAATGGATCAACCAATCAACCCCATGTGAACTTCAATTTATTCTGCTTCAATATCAAACATTTCCATGCAGTGATCCCTGGAGTTCATTATTTCGATTTATTTCTGGTATCTATTATATATATGACACGGAATATAATTCAAAACGAGTTTGTATTCTCAACGTGACAAAAAATAGTTCCTCATTTTTACTACTACTTTTTCATCTTGATTTGATTCAGACAACTTTTCACACTGGTAAACTACAAAAATTGTTGTAGCCTACTCCATACTGATTTGAACTGTATATAATTTCTCTCTCCATGTATGAGAATGCACTCCAGTGCCTCAGTGTGTTTGGTGGGCAGAGATTGGGTGGGTTGGGGGTGCTTTGCTTGTGGTTTTGGGATATATTATTGTTCTATATCGAGCAGTCACACTGCATTTACTTAAAGGTTCTAACTTGAATTTCTACAAGTGTTGCAGCTGATCAGGAATTATTGACACTTGATTTAATGAAAGATTAATAAAGGAATACGTCTAGTTATTGATGGTTTGCTATTGAGAGATCTTTCATGTTTTTCCCTTTTAAATATGATCTATTTTCAGCTTTCTTACGACTGTCTCACGGTTACTTTCTTCTTCTAGTTGAGTAGCATCTTTCCCTTCTTTCTAATCACGTGGTTTAATTTTGTAGAAATTCATTTTGAGAGCTGATTTAGAGTGATACAGGGATTATATTTTGTTGGAAATGACTGTTTTTAATATGTATTTTGTCTCCATGGTCTTAAGATTGATTTTCTTAATTGAGCACTTTAAACCCTGAAATCAAATATGAAAATTATTTCTTATTTGCTTAATATCCCAACTCGGCAAGTCCAGATTTATCAAATACGTGAGGTTATAGAAGTTCTGTGCTGCTGTGTTTCCACCATAAATAAGTTAAAAAAGCAACAAAAACTCCCAAATTTCCACTCGAAGTATCAATTGTGTCAAAATGCATTATCTACTATAGACATCTGCTTGTTCATGTATACATATTCAAACTAGTTGCTTTATATGCACCAATAACCTTTTCAGTGCACAAGCAAATATTTCCTATTTGAAGTGCCTTCAGCCTGCCATTTCTAAATTTCTTCCATTTGCCTTTTTAGGGTGACCTTGATGCATTAAGTTCAAGTCTTTGAGTCCTATGTATCCAGAGGATGCAAACACAGAAGATTGACTTTTTTTAAGGAAACTTAATTGAAACTTCACCTCTGTATTATGTCCTGATATTCTGGCATGGTACTTTCTCTTGGCTACACATCAAAGAGTTGTGACACTTTTCTTTCTCTATGAAACAAATTATCTGTAAGTGTTAATTGTAGCTAGTAAACTCCCTAGTTCGATTTTCTGGTCAAATAAATATATTGTTATTTTTGCTATAATTAACTTAGTTTACAATCTAGTTCATTAGAAAAATTTGATGTTTAAACTATTGTTGATTTGGAATAGTTTAGATTTCCTTGTGCCCTTTGTTCATACTCCTATTCTTTTTACCTTCACATATGTTTGAAAATTTAGCTCTAACTCTAGTGAACTTGTAAAACCTTTTCGTGTATGTTTTAAAACAGTTGAAAAATGGTGCTAGATTTTTCACTAAAAATACCTGTAGTTGTTGAAGGTGACGTACAGATGCTGGAAATCAACAAAAACTGTCATATGTCATGACATGCTGAATTTTCTCCTCAGTTTTGGTATCATATTTTACTATTGGATACACTCGTGCAGGCTCATGTTGTCAGGTTTATGCTTTCTTCCTCTCTTCATTTTGTAAGTATGACATGTCCCTTCTTCCTCATTAGAATTAAGCGCACTTGTGCTACTACCAGTGATTTTTTGACCATTTGGTTATTACGCTGCGGGCTTGCATGTTCACACATTCAGTTTCTCATCTTTTTTCTCCCTTATTTCCTCATCACTTAACAGTTGACACATAATGAAATGTTTCTGCTTGCTAGCATTTTTTGCAACTTTGGTATCTTATTAAATTCCACTTCCCCCCTTTCCAGTGCATGAAATGTTTTTCTACATCTCACTTTTTCCTCCAAAAAAAAAAACCTGGGAAGAAGCAAAATTTTGTGTTATCATGGGTTATCTTAGAGCATGATCTGGAAATGTTTATAAAACTGTTTAAATTATAAATATAAGAAAGTGTGGTATATAAGAAGGTGATACTTGCTATTCTTTCGAAATGTATAGTTAAAAAGTGACTTTAGTTTTTATAAACCATTTATAAACACGAGCCAAAACATAAACTTAGTGGAAAGAAACACCTACTCCTTGAGAGTGTTTGGACACTGTCATCATCTTCCTTCTATTTCCCGTCTTATACGGGCATGTGTACAAGCCCCATTATCTAAAAGCTCATTTTCTCCCAAATTAATTTTCAACAACACATTCTTCCAATAAAATATTTTGCACGTAAATTCAAAATTTTTCCTTACCTTTTAATCACATATTTTTCAAAAAATCACTATGTTTTTCCTATAGTTGTCTCCCTCATGCTCGTCTCTAATGGAACTCAACAATACCCATGTTTTTGTCACGTTTTCTCTATACTATTCAAGAGGGCTTCAAGATCATATGGCTATGCTCTAATACCAATTGGCAATTGATGAAGGCAAAATCGACTAATAATAGTAACATGTGATTATGATTCGTCCATGAATACCCGAAGGCAATCAATAAATTTGAGAGAAAATTTCATAATATTCTTTTCAATAAATTTAAGCCAAAACGGTAAATTGAATGTAACCTAATTCTCAACTTATTTAAAATTATACCTTGATCCCTAAACTCTTAAAAAATAATAAAAAGGACAATAAAAGACAGATAAAAATAAAAAATAATAATATAAATCTTGTTGAATCCATCTCCATCACTTTTTTTTTTCCCGTATGGTGACCCAAAATTTAATATCATAAGCATAACTGATCTAGTAATTGTTAAAAAATATCTTTCATATTTCTATGTCATTTCCATTCATCTATGCCTCTTCAATCGTATGCATTATGCACTACGATATCAATTATGCTACACGTACATCATTTTTTACATCATTATTTACATCGTGCCACGTGACAATACACAATTGAACAGTTAAAATAATATTTTTCCCGCATACAAATTTTTTAATACGAAGAAGATGTCATCCTCAATGAAAGGAAAAAATTCTACATTAGCATTATTGTTACGATATTCTTCAATTTTTTTTTTTTTTTTACAGTTGTCGAATTTAAATAAGTAAAATCACTCCTTTGGTCATCGCGATTTATATATGGACTTACAAAATTATTCACTATAACTAAACATAGTATGACAGTAATTCAAAGTGTTGTACTTTCATGTAGGCAAAGATATTGAAGTTTCAAAATTGCCATTAACGAATTTTCTTCCAATTAAAGTTACAGATCTAAACTCAATTGAAGTCAAAAATCTAGTATTGATTTTAGTCATTAATTTCATTTTGCTCTGATGGGAAAAATAAATTACTCACTTTGGATTTTAGATTTTTCTTAATCACGAGTATTAATAAGTCCCTTAATTAAACTACAATAATTTTGAATTTTAATATATAATAATTTTTAAGTTGAATTGTCATTATTATGTTTCCATGCAAACAAAAACGTATTATTTAATATTTATGACTGGAATAAAACAAAAAGATATGTTTGGGGGGTGGGGTTTTAACAACAATTATCTATGAAAAATTGTTTCAATTCCTCTGTCAACCCACTCTTTTTAGTTTAACCCTATGTTGGGTGAAATTTAAAATTAACATTAAAATTTGAATTAAGTGAAAGTAAATATTCAATTTTAAACACACATTTTATGGGATTCATAATTTTTCAACCACACATTTCATCAACTTTTATCAAAATTTACTAAAAATCTGATTTCCGTCCCCACTAAAAGATAATGTCTCAAAGAAAGACCTATGTTAAGAGATAAAATCCCACATTGAATAAAAATGAAAAATAGTCAATTTATAAAAATTTGAACTATTCCCCTTAACAAATTTGATATTTTAAGATGAAACCTTAAGTCTTAATATGGTATCAAAACCCTTTAAGTTCCACTCAATTCGATTTAAACTAAAAAAAATGAGCATATGAATTTCAAAATTGGTTTGCTCAGAACGAGTCACCTTCTTGCGAGTGCATGTTAAGGGATAAAATCCCATATTTAATAAAAATGAAATCATATATCATTTTTTTCGCACATATACAAGATGCATAAATACATATATTTTTGTAATTGTTTCTAGGGTTTTTCTTAAGGTTTTAATTAAGAATTGTTGTTTTTTACAACCAAGGTCAAGTTTTCAAAGATTGGTACCTCTCATCTCTCCATACCCCACTAAAAATATGGAGGTTTTCCGAAAGGTTAAATGGAGAAGAACTGAGTTCTCTCAATAATTTATGTGAGCAAACTTGAAGTTTATTTCTTCAAACGTCTAATACTTGGGACACAAAATGTATTTGACTTTTCTTACTAGCAAATTGCCAAATTTACCTTCAAATTTTTCTTGACTTCCCAAGTACCAATCCTCTTTAAATTTGTTTATTTGATTAGTAATGTTAATTTGTACAATTCTATTTTATTTTTGATAAGAAATAGTTATTTGATCATGGAAATTGTATATATACATTTAACTGCTCGTTAAATTTTGTTTCATGAAATTTTTATTTTAAAATGTTCATATCTTGATTTAATCATTAAAGTGATAAAACTGTTTAAATATGATTGTTTTATTCTACTTTTCCTTCCTTGTTTTATTGATTAAAATGCAGAAAATAGTCAAATTATTTAACTATAACTAATACTAGGCAATAGCAAGATAGTGCAATTAAATTTTAAATTATATGCGTTCTATTTCAAAGGATTATATACGCTCAGAATTCTTGCACATAAGTTGGTTTTGATAAAAAAAAAAAAAAAGGGGGTAAATCAAAATTTTTTCTTTAATTTTTAATTACACATTATTTAAAAATCACTATTTAAAAATATATTTCTCTAGCAAAATGGGCGGGCTTATAGAATATATAATTGTAGTCAAACCAAGCACACATGCTACCAATATACTTTTTATATATTTTTTCTATTTGTTTATTTAGTCATTGTTAGAGTTCTATTTTTTTTTTTATCAAAATTCATTCTTGAACAGTGATTTGCCTCATTTCGACCACAAATTCTTCAATAAAATAATATTACATGCAAACCAAAATTTTTTCTTATTTTTAACCACATATTATCTATCATAACACTATTGGAAAATGCATTTATTGAAAAAAAAAATGGACTCAAGCAACCCCTTAAAGAAGATGATACATTTTACATTACTTTAATGGAGAAAATAAATGGTAAGAATTTTTTGCACAAAATAGGTAGATTTGAGAGTCCAAATGTCAAAATTGAAACGATGGAAATGATTTGCGTAATGAAGGCAAACAATAGGGACGATTTGCATCAATTACCCATATTTGATGAAAAGATTTAACGGAAAGAACAAACTCAAGTTGCAGTAAGGGTGCAAATGTCAAAGTTGAAACGATGAAGACGATTTGTACAATGAGTACAAATGATGAGGACCTTTTGTGCTAATTTTTTCCATTGTCCTTGACGACTAATTATATTTTTTCGACAAATTCTTGTGTTGTTATCGTGTCTTCATATTTTTTCTTCGAATGCTCTTTTGTACAACATGACATGATATGAGCTCATGATTATATCTAAGAAGTATTACAAGCAAAAAAATATTTTCTTTGAGCTCCATTAAAATCAAATTTTGAGGAAAAATATATTTTGAAATAGTGATTTTTAGAAATTTTGTGATTAAAAAAATAATTTTTTTGATTTACGTGCAATATTATTTCATTAGAGAATATGTGATGGAAAAAAAAGAGTGGAAAGTGCATTTTGAACAAAATGAAGCCCAAACAAGGGCTATTTTGACATAGAGTCGCAAGTAAGCTACATGATTGATTTACCTCGCCCCGCTCTAAAGACCTTTGTCTGGGAAAATTTGTAATAAAGTTATAATGAAGACGAGTGATAGATCATATAAAATATATGTGGATAGCAATTGTCATTGCATAATTAAAATTTAATATTTTACGTTGATTTTATATTATAAAGAGAATATAAGGAAATCCAAACAAGACCTAATTTTAGGTCTAAACAGGCTGTCTAACGCGAAAATCGTACGCCTCAAAACTTTGGCCCAATTTAAGCTAAGAATTTTCTCAAAGGTAGTTGACAATGTGATTTATATTGATTTATGCTACGTAGAATAGAGTAATTTGTATAGTTGAATGCACGATTTACTTTAGTCTTGCTCTTTATATATAAATATACTATGTATTCATCGAGCTGTTCAACATGTTACTTTTAATAATTTAACCTACCGAAAAGACAAGGCAATAATGTACGTATTATCTCGAGTCTAAACTCGATACATTTTAATACCCAAAAACATCCATCCGATTCGCATATATCTTTAAAAAAAATTTATAATCTATTTGTAAAGATATATGTAATACCGAAACTACCCGGGAGAGCAAAGAGAAATTCACTCAAACTCCTCCGTCGTTCCGGGCCGGGTCTTGTCACCACCCTTCTCTTCAGCCCATCTCTCTCTTTCTACAATAGTCGCCAAAGTCCTTTCTTTCCGCATTGTATATATACGCACAAGTACGTATAATCTATGTAAATATTGTTTCTCACAATGATGCTCCGAAATCCGATCAGTAATTATATAATTTTTATCGAATAGTATTAAACTGGCGATCAAAGTTTCTTTAGATCGAATTTTCTTTTTGAATTTTGTTTGAAATTTTGTGAAGAGAAGTGATATCATATTGGCATGGCTTCTACAGTTCCGGCGAAGTCCCAGTTGCATGGTTTCTCGTTGACGAAATTGACATGGAAGAAGGACAAACACTCGCACAACCACCATCTCCACCGCTCCACAACCACCAAATTGCCATCACGGAAGAGACATCCCTCCTTCGTTTCTCCTCTCCGAGAATCACTGACCAATTCACCTTTACGGGATTCGGTTTTAATCCCGCCGCCGCCGCGACATTCTTTTTTAAACGGTTCTGCACAATCTCCTATTCATGGTAACTCGGACGTTAAATTGTCAATGCGTGGTGAATCGTCTAAACGATTTGCGATTACTGATTCGGTGAAACAATCGCCGAATAGAGGTGACGTACCGAAGCAGTCTCCGGTACGCGGTGACTCGATTAAACAGCACGCGCTCCTTGGTGACTCGGTGAAGCAGTCTCCTCATCGCGGTCACTCAGTAAAGCAGTTTTCGAAGCGTGATTTATCTTCAGAATCCGGGCCATCAATGAAGAGTAATGGTGCTTTGGTCGAGTATCGGAGGAATGATTCGAGGAATTTAACATCTCAGAGCACAAAAAATGGAATTTATTCTCAGAATTCTGATTGGGTTATCGAAAAATCAAATAAAAAATTGCCGGCAACAGAAGCTGATGTGGCTGGGAATGAACAGAAGAGATCAAAAATTTTGATAAAAATCCCTTGCATGAATAAACCAGAGGAAATTCCCCAAGAGGAGGCGCAAAAATTCCATAATGATGACGAGGATGCTCATGAAGATGGGAAAATAAACAATAATGATGATGATGAACCCAAGACGTGGAATTTGAGACCTCGAAAGCCGACAAGGAAGTCCCTGAATGTGAATGGAGGTGCATGTAAATATAATGGGTCCGGGATGAACGATAACAAAGCTCAATCACCATCGAGGAATTTCAATAATAGATCACGAGAGAGTGAATTACATGGTGGTAGTACTGCAGAAAAGAATGAGAAGAGGAAGTTGAACTTTTCGATTGAGCTATTAAAAGAGGATATTGAGGAGGATATTTTCGTCATGACTGGATCAAAGCCTGCAAGGAGGCCTACGAAGAGAGCGAAAACCATTCAGAAACAGCTTGATGTAAGAAACTGTCTGATCTTTGATTTATTATGATTGCTTTGGTTTAAATAATTTGTATATTTCTTGTTTCCTATTTACGTTTTAATAAATGGAATTGTTTGATATACTAATTCAGTTTTGTGTGCTGCAGAATCTGTTCCCTGGTCTATGGTTATCATCAATTACTCCTGATTCGTACAAGGTCTATGAAAATCCTCCGAAGGTATGATCTTGATTTTTGCAGTTGTTTGTATTCAGTTTTTTGATATGTGGTTTTACCTTTTTTATGACCAATAATATCTTGTTGTTTACAGGGTTAGATGTGTGATCATGGATGAATGATATTGGAATTTGTAGGGTGCTTGACTTCCAAATTATGTGATGGTATTTGAAGGTATAAATCTCCAATAATTTGTAAAGGTGAAAGGAAGAATAAGTACATTTTGGGTTCATGTTCCCTTTTCTTTTCATTTTTTTTTTCATGCTTTTGACAAAGAAGGAATAATAGAATTTTGTTCTTTTGATTTATAAGTAGCTCATTGTAAATATGGATTTTTCTAATTTTGGGAGTTTTATTTTCACTTGTAGACTGCAGTACTTTCTTTTCTGATTGGAATTTTTTTACTTGTTTCCTAATAATTGGAAAGACTGAGAAATTTGTTCCGGGATTCCAAATATCCGGGACTTAGTTTGGCTGATTATAAAGCTCTCAATATGTGTTGTTGAGAAATGTATATTTGAATGGATTTAGTTTATTGGTATCTGATCCTTGAGATGGTGAAATCACTTGTAGTTTTGTATGTCCACAAGCTTTCTTAGGGTATTAGTATTTGTCGGTACATATTCAATTGCTGTGGCCAAGATAAATCTGAACACTGTAAATTGTGTGAAGCGAAGTGGGAACAACATAAATATTAATTCTCCGCATGCTACTCATATCATACATGAATCCTGTCTTCTATGTGTAATGGATGGCAGCAGTTGAAGTTAAATGATTAATTTGATGTTAGTAATATGAGTGTGTTCCAGGTTTGACATATATATGAGTTTTTTTTTTTTTCGAAAGTTTCGTGTTTGTGAAGTTCCTTGAGTTAACAACCACTCTATGGTGGATGTCCATTTGTTCAGTTGCAAAATAATTGGGTGCCACGCAAGTATGCACTGCAGTTTTCCTTCTCTTTTAGTTTCATTGTATTGAGTTAATCTAAGTAATTCATTACAGTCTGCCCGGTGGAAATTTCCAAAATTTTTTTGACTGGAGGTCTCGTTTTCTTCTTCAGATTGAATTACATATAGTTAGTTTCTCTTGAATGAAAAAAAATTAGACCTCCCATTTAACCTATAATTAGCTATGAACATTTTTGGTTAGCAAGGCTTACATTGGTCTCTTAAAGCATCCCTAATACTTGTGAGTGGATGCAGTGTCATGTGCCAGGGTCACATAGAAATGGTCATTCAGGGTGAAATTAACTATTACTATACTCCAGATCCTAGAAGTTGTTATATATTAAACCCGTGCCCCAATCTCAAAGGTATAATGAATGAAAAGAAAACAGGAACACCCGCGAAGAAATAAAGAGATTTACAGTGGTTTGCCCTCAAAACACATTCCAACAGGCAACAAATTGTGTAGCTTAATATTAGTTGAAGGAGAAAAGCATAGCGAAGTTATGGGGTAATATTTTAAGATTGAGCCATACTGGTTATCGGCTGAATAGCACTCAATGGTTGTGTATTGAAATGCATCTTACCTGTGATTATCATATCCATGCTTCTTTGTCAGGATTTAAACTCAAATTTAGTCCCTCTATTGATTTGTTTGTACAATTAACTCTCCTTCTTGCTAGGGTGACAGTTGAGAAGTCTGTTTCAGATACAATATTTTTGTACTATTATTTCTGCCTACCAGATCCTTTTGTGGCTACATTTGCAAATAATGATTCACTCGCTCTGATTCTTGGTTTCTATTCCATTGAAATATTGTACCTGAGTTGTTTAGGTGAAGAAACGAGATTATTTTGTTAAAGTAGGATCATTTTTGGCAGATTAAACCCTTCATTAACATATAGTGGTGGCTCTATGCTGTATATATGTTTTTATTTACTTTGCTGATGCATGTTCTGATTATCTGCAAATGTCTTGGAGCAGCTGGGGTATGAACTTGCACAACTATTCTGTCTGGGACGTGCCAGAAACAGCTAGAATTTATGCCCATAACTCATGTAACGACCCGACCTCGTGCCGGAGTTGTTATCAAATCATACGTACTGTCCGCTTTGGGAGAGCCTAGGCCCATTTTACCCTTTTTGACTCGTCCCCCAGGATTCGAACCCAAGATCTCCATCATATGAGAGACTTGAATCCTATGATGGAGGTCTTGGGTTCGAATCCTGGGGGACGCGTCAGAAAGCCAGCGGACAGTACGTATGATATGAAAACGGCTCCGGCGCGAGGTTGGGTTGTTACAACGTTTTTTTGTAATGACCCGACCTCGCGCCGGAGTCGTTATCATATCATACGTACCATCCGCTTTGGGAGAACATAGGCCTATCTTACCCCTCACAGCTTTCTGCGTTTTTTTTGTAACGACCCGACCTCGCGTCGGAGTCGTTATCATATCATACGTACCGTCCGCTTTGGGAGAACCTAGGCCTATCTTATCCCTCACTGCTTTCTGACGCATCCCCTAGGATTCAAACCCAAGACATCCATCATATGTGAGACTTAAGTTGAATCTTGGTACCAATTGAGATTACAAGTCGAACCATGTATTGCTCGAATGAGACATATAGCTCTCTAGATTTCTCCAAATTTCCTTCTGCTACTTAAGTTTTGAGTAAATGGTATGTCAGAGCCAAAAGGTCTTTGGGACGCTTGCTGATAATTCAAACTGAGAATATTTCTGTAGCCTGCTTGGCCACGACTAAGAAGGTGGTGTGGTGGTCGGAATGGCTGATGATACTTAAATTAGGTGTTACCGTTTGATGGGAGAGAATTTAACAGTTTCGATCAAGTATTTGATTTCACAAACTTTTCATCTGCTTGGCTTGGTAAATTTTTTGGTTGTGGAGGTTGGTAAGTCTTGCCATGCCTCTACAAGGGAGTCATGGTTGTGTAACCGTGGTTGAAGTAATTAAAAATCAAGATGAACTGTATTGGAACAACTGAATAAGTGGTATTATTGAAGTGTTCGATTGTTTAGAGTGATAGAGGCCAAGGAGTCTGTTAGGGGACTCTTGGCTAGGTTTGATTATTGGCTTAACAATCATGCTTGGTGCTCGAGAGGAGTCAGCCAAAAAAATCCTTAGGCACATGCTTAGTGGTTACGCAAAGAGTGGGCTCATTTACAGCCACTTCAAACGTAGTGTAACTATATGAACCTAACACATTAGATATCATTGATAAAAGTTCAAAATTGAATTCAAATTAATGTACAAATGAAGTCAAAGAAATGGTAAAATAGTACGTAGGCGACATTAGAACTTTTACTAATATGATTCATAAGTTGAAAATGTTTAAAATTGATATTGTTTTCTAGTTGTTTAAAAATCATTTAGAATTGACAAAATCAACAAGATTTTGAATTCATCTATATGTGACACTATTGAACCAGCTAATAACAAATATAAAACCTTTTGTTTTATGATGTTCCTTTAAATTTTCTTAGATTATTTTTCAAATATCTAACACTCGAGTAATGTGTTTTTCTTATAGTACATTGAGAATTTTATATGGGAATTTTTTTAATTCTTTATTCAATACTTATTTTTAAACACGTGTACCAAATGATAGAGTGTACGGCATTATACAGTGCACCAACTCATCCGTGAAGTGTTGTATATCCACACGATCAGTCTGTACACAATTATGTATAAAAAGTATTACCCCTAAGTATGTTTTCTTGGATTGTTAAAATATTTTTACAATAAATTAAAATAGGAAAAAGAAACAAAAAGGGAAGAATTCATAAATCAGGGTTTAAGTTTCAACAATTCAAAATTCAGGTTTGAAGTTTTAAAAATACAAAAATAAGGTATTAGCTAATTAATTAAAAATATTTATTATTTAAATATAATAAATTCAATAAATATATATTTTACCAATTAAAT
>CAIGRP010094760.1:0-10430 GCA_903798385.1 Fraxinus cuspidata | reverse complement strand
ATTTTGTTTGATCATATAATTCATTATTATTGATCATATAACTTCAATATCTCAATCCAGTGGTTGGTTTTCACAACAAGTGGTATCAGAGATATTCTGGTATCTTGTTTGTTTTACAACATCAAAAAGTATTAAAGTAATATTCAAGGATGTGTAGTAACAAAATTTATGACTTATACAATCTATGTTTAAATAAACATGCGTGATGTACCATTTCCATTTTACTTTAGAAACATAGATAACATAAATAAATATTTTCTCGTTGCCTCACAAGCATATTAGAAGTTTTGGTTATTTAGCTCCACTTTTCGCAATTAGCATAAATTGTAATACACACTTCAATTGGGTACCAAAATAAAATCTGGTTTTGATAAATGTAATACACAGTGGTATCAAAATAAAATTTGGAAGCCCATAACTTCATAAGCTTCATTAATAGGCCGCGCACAGCATATGGAAAGGGCCCAAAGCAAAAGTTTCCGTATGTGATTTTATGGAATTTAAATTTAGGAAAAAATTGATTAACTATTATACTTTAATAATACAATTTCGAAAATATCAAATTTGTACATTTTTTTAAAAAATCAAGTCATAAATCATATTTACAAAGTAAGAAATAATTGTATTTCAAACTTTACGGCAAGTGGAGACGACTGTCATTTAAAGTCCTTTAAAGCAGTCTATTCAAAAAAGCAAATGACAGATATAAATGTCATTTATCCTTCAAAAGCAAATGACCTACAATCCTCTTGAAAAGAAGATGGCCGATAGCCTTTTCAAGATTCCTTCGTAAAAATGAAAAAAATTTCAATTTCGGAAGATCTAAGACCTCTATAAGAGGAGAAACTCTTCAAGAAGAAAGACAAAAGTGTAATTTTTAAGTTTTTTCTCCGTATTGTATCATTGGTTCCGCATTTTAGATTTTTCATAATATTTCGTTGATTTTTATTTAAAGATATTTTAAAGAAAAATTGTAACTATTCAAGTTGCTATTGAAATGTCAAAATTACTGTTCACCATTCATTAATTTTTCTTAAATTTAATTTTAAGATTTTTTTTATTTTTTATTTTTGTAAAAATTACGTTTTATTTTACTATTTCAATTTATAACACTATTCTTTCATGTTTTACCAACATTTTGGTGTGTGTGTGTGTGTAAACCTTGTGAAACAAAACTTGATCGAAGAAAAAGAGCACAGCTGCCCTCTTTCTTCAATAAATGAAAAGTCTTGTATGAAGTAATCTATGTCTAGTACGTCAATGTTTTCAATATTGTAATTTTTTGCAAAATATATCTCATATTGTTTTGTATAATTTTCAAATAATATCATTTTCAAACGAGACATTTTTCAACATTTGATGTCTATAGTAACACAATGAATTGAAAAATAGCTCTTGTCGATCTCTTTGATAGTCTCATACATATTAAGGACACTTTTGAGAGTAAATGTCTTGTATGTTATAGACATTTATTATATAAAGAATATGTCTCGTTAAAACCTTATTAGGGGAAAACATATGGAAAAAATCCCGGTGAAGGAAAAAAATAGTACATTATTCTTTTGAGTATGCTACAAAAGTTGCCTCGTTTAATACCTTGCTAAGAAAATTCAATGGGAAAAACCTTAGTCAAGAAAAAAGAATACAATGCATAAATATTCCCTTCATGATAATATCACTTGAATTATATGTTTCGTGCATAAAATCCTTCAAATATAGTATTAGAATCATACAAAAAAGTTGACTATAATCATATTTAATACATGGTTATCAAATTTCATGCATTGTCAACTAATAAGATAAAGACTTACGATTTCATTCACCACGGGATAATTTATCTATTTATACAAGTTTTTTTGTGAAATTCATTATGCTAAGAGTCATATATTACATGTTACGATTTTATTTTTCAATTTTCATTTCGCATAAGTATACATCTTTATGTGTTCAGAATGTAAATCGAGAAACTTTATATTTATCTAGTAAATTCAATTTGTTAGGATTGCATCCCTTTATTTTGGCCAATCATTATTTCGATCGATATGCTTGGACGCATTTATTTTGATTCCTCGATATTCGTAACATGATACAATACATCATGTGTAAAAGTATTGTCGACAACTTTTTTCTTTTTTGATTCTATTTCTTTCTCATAGAGACATAATCTATTGAGATGTCACAACTTTCAATATACTAGGTACCTGAACCTCTTCTGTGATTTTATAATTTGTTATGTCTAAATACTCATCAGAAGTGTATGCCTCCTAAATGGGACCATCTTTACTAATGACTTCATTTTCATTTAGAGGTTTTTATATTAGAATTGAATATCATCAAGTTTCAGCCTACAATAAATTTATCAAATAAAATATTAACTAATGTTCTTGAGTTAATTCAAATTGGAACATTTAAAGTTGACGTATGATATATTATTGATCTCTTTGGTTAGTAAGTACATCTAAATGAATTATCTTTTACACTTCTAGTTTGAGTTATTTTTTGTTAGGATTTAAATAATGATGTATTTGTACGTTATTTCCAACTTTTTAATTCTTTCCTCTAATGTTGAGAAAATTGATCAATCAAATTGAAATCAACAAATTGCGTTATAAAATATTATCCATTTGGGATAAGGGTTCAAACTACCTATTTATTCTCTACATTCTTTATTGTTCGTCTTAGTATAACGTGGTGGATTAATTGTACAATGGACAAATAAATCAGGTTCTGGCCATAAGCCAATTATAGTAGGGAGAGCTACATATTGACATGATGCGTAATAGCATTCCATAAACGGATGTGAGAAGTACTTTGTTCTCAATAGTAATAATTAAGAAATTGATAGGAGGCGTGTTTAGCAAGTAATAGTGTTAAATCATTTATCGATGTCCCAACTAACATTGATTAATATATTGATATTTAGGTTTAGAAAATGAATTTAGAAAGAATTTATTTTGAATATAAGTTTTGAAAGAATATATTTTAAAAATGAGTTTTGAAAAAATGTATTTTGAAAGAATGTTTAACAAGTAATAGGGTTAAATTATTTATCGATGTCCAAACTAACATTGATTAAAATATTGATATTTAGGTTTAGTAGTATTAACAAGACACATCGTCTTGATTGTATAATTTGGAAATTATGCTTTTAATTTTAAATTTAAGCAATAATTTCTTGAACTCCAGGTTTCGAAGACCATGCAATCATATACAAAATATATCAAATCTATTAAATACAAATAATATCTAGATGGTCAACATGGTGGATGACGAGGCCTTATTTATCATCATAATTAATTTTCAGAAATATAGGGAATTGAACTCCTAGTTTAGCTAATGGTAATCAATGATCAATTTTCAAAAAAAAAAAAAAAAACATATAGAAATTCTTTGGATTGAAGAATTTCCTCATTCTTTGTTATATGTCAATTTGAATTTTAAATTTCGAATCATTATTGATCTACTGATAATCTAACTGGATATTTCAAACAATAAAATATAAGAAATATTGAACTTCAGGTTTAATACAATGTTTATCAAAATGGTCACTGGACTTTAGTATAGTCAATTAAGAAGCTCTACTAAAAACTTTGTAGGTTGCTCTTTTATTTAATGGGGAACAAATTCTAAGTAATAGTAATTTATTCATTTATATAACACAATATTGACTCTTATGGAGTATCAAAATAATATACTTCAAGAATATTGATATAAATAAATTATTGCATCTTTAGAAGCGACTTACCCTCGTTTGGCCCCCATTAAAACTATAATTTATTTTCTTTCTTTTCTTATCTATCATACATTTTCAATAGAAAAAATATTACACTTAAATCGAAAAATTTTCTTCTTTTTTTAACCACACATTTTTTTAAAAAAATATTATTCTAAAAATTATAATCTCAAATTATGGGGGTCAAACGGGGGCTAAAATTATAATTCTCCAAGATCAATAAAATACTTACATTGAAATTTCTAAATTGTGATTCTTAAAAAATAATTACATAATATTCTTTAAGAATATGAATAAATATAAAATTGTGTTTCTTTCAGAACGACACAATATTTTTCTAGAATATTTATTAGGATTAATAGCAGAAAATTCTATAAACATTTCCATTTACAATATGTCCCCACCTATTGGAAATCATAGAAAACTCCCCTATTTGAAATTTTTTGAGCAAAAAACCTTTCTACCGTCAATATCCGTCATATTTGCCATTAAAAACAAGTAAAAAATGCCAAAATTTGAAAGGAATGATTGTAATTCATTACCCAATATTTTTTAATTTTACTAATTAAATTAAATTTTTTTTATTTGTCATCTACAATCACAAATTTTTAAAATTTTATTTTTCACCCCCACAAAGATTGTTTAATTTTATGGATCCGAGAATTCTCGTATATTTCGAGATACTCATAAATACTACCCAAATATCGAGAAAATAAGTGAAAATGGCGGGTTGACTCGGCCATTTTTTCCACTTTGGCATTTGACCAGTTTTAAAAAAAATATGAATTGGGAATTTAAAAGCAAAAGTAAAAAATACCCTCATTTCTCACTTCACACACACGGCCGAAAACAGTGGAGAAAAAGAAGAAAAAATCTCAGTCGGGATCTAGTCTACCACAACCCCGCTCACAGTCAGTAACCCAACCACCAGTCACTGGTGAAGTGATCTTTAACAATGTTAGTTTTTTGATGTGATTATGATTTTGATTTTTCTTGAATGGTAAAGTTTAGATTTAACATTTATGTAGTTTTTTTGTTTATTATTTAGGTAGATGACCGAGTATAGATATCGATTTATGTGTTATTTGGAGTTATTTTGGGGCGAGAGGTGTTTTTCTCACCAGAAATAAGAGTTTTTCGACGAGAAAAACTGGGAACCAAACTATAAATAGTCAACCGAGACTGTTAAACTTGGGGTAACTGTTTAGTCAGCCCGCGACTATTTTCCTTTTTTTTTCACATTTTATTAATTATTTATTTTTTTACAATTTTAAATAATATTTTTATTATGCATAAAATTTTTCTTTTTAATTTTGTTCTTTAATTTTTATTTAAATTAATTTATTATTATTTTTCTCTTTTTCCTTTTGATTTTTTTGTTTATTCTTTATATATATATATATATATAATAATAATTTTAAATTGAAAATTATAAATTAGATATCCCTTTTAACCAAATTCATTTTTTCCTTTTTTCTTAAGTTTAAAATTCTGTTTAATTAAATATTCTTTTTAAACAAATCTTTAATTTTTTTTCAATTTCACTTAAATAATATTTTTATTCTTCATTTAGTTTTTATTTTTTATTTTTTTGTATTATTATTTTTATAATAATTTAAGAATATCTTTATTGTTTTCTTCTTATTATAATATTTTCTTCAATTTAAAATACTTTTTAATGTTCTTGCTTTTTTTTTCTTTAATTTATTTCTCATTTTTTTTGTCATTAATTTGTATTTAATTTAATTAGCTATTTTTTAATTTGTATTTAATTTATTGTTTGTGCTTCTCCTTTAATTCATTAAATCGTTTATTCTTTTATTAGCGTCGATGTCTTGCATATGGTAGCTTCAATTCAGTGTGCTTGATTTTTCGAGATTATGCGTTACTTTATTATCTCTTATTCAATGTTCTAACATTTGAATTTTTGTAGGATGAAGTATCATTTAGGTGTAGAGTTGAGGCGAATGGCGGGAAAAGCTACTTGGAACAGTAGCTTTGAGAGTTTTACTTCTGTGTTGGAACTGCTCGATGATCAGCACAGAGATGTGCTATGACAATCTTTCCTGTGGCGCCTATACCAGTTATGAGAGGTACAGTACTTAGAACAGATCATCAATGTACTCCTATGTCAGCTTCTTAGGCCAGTCGATGACAATGCCCTCCACTTCGACCTCGGGAGCAAAGTCGCTAATTTTTCGATGTTTGAGTTTGCCCTAATCACTAGACTAAGGATTATAGGCGACGAGACACCACAGTTAATTGATAGGCGCGATCAGGGAGTGCGACCAGATGTTAGATAGATTGAAGCTTGGACTAGTCTACATCCTTGAGAGCGTGATGAGGTGTCATCACAAGAAGACTACAGTCGACATTTTTTGTTTGCAAGTTGTTGACGACATCTATGTGTTCCAACAAATTTCCATGGGGACGGGGATGTTTTGAGGACACCGTACACGTCTTCACCAGATCACACTCGAAGTCCAGGGGGTCTATGCATAAGTACGATACATGTGAATAGACTTTGGCAATGTAGGTAAATGTTTAACATAATCAACGTTTTTTATAATAAATTTATATATAATAAGTGTATGTGTTATAGATTTGAGCATATGAGATGGTCCCTCTCCTGGGTACTCAATTTGTCAGGCGATGGGAGACATGCTGCCCTCGGATGCATCATTGGCGAGCATCTCGAGTAGACAGATGTCCATCCGAAAAACAATTATTATCCCTTCTCAATGACCCTTAGGTGAGTATTAGATATTGTAGATTTATATTGTATGTCGTTTCAGAATTTCATCACATGATCATTAACTAGTTGAAATGTCAATATGTCAGCTTGAGGTCCTAACCGAGTTGACATTGTTGATAGAGGAGGAGGGTTGAGGTTTTCTGCGCGACTTAGCCATTCCGCATACTCCACGAGATCAGATCTTGGTCTATCTTGGACCAAGATCAGGTATGAAAATTGAATATAATTTATTGATTATTGTTTTGTATGAGTTAGCCTATATTAACTAAGTTAACAATTTTTAATGTTATTTGTATATGAGCGAGATCTAGTTGATCCATGATCACCTCCGCTGCTGATGAGATCGCCTTTGCCGCCATTGGGATCACCTCCATGTCGATAAGATCTCATTCTCCTCCATCCAGGAACCTCTATCGTGGATCTACTGCACAGTGGTCTGTATGTCCTTCTGGCTCAATTTATAGAGGAGATGAAAAATGAGGTAGACGCGCTATGAGGGGAGGTAGGGGCACTGCGACGAGAGATGATCAGCGAGATATCAAGTTTACGTCAAGATATTGCAGTGCTTCGCAGCTATATATCAGACCCTGAGGTGGAGTTCGTAGCGCTCCATGGCGATATAGCATGACTACGATGGGGTGATAGATTGGACGACAGAGAGGATGATAGACGAGGTGACGAAAAGGGTGATCGAGAGGGTAATGGAGATTGGGGTAAGTTCCAATTGTGGCTAGATGCTGTATTTTGTGCGGAGATGGCCTCGATGATGAAGGTAAAGGTGCCTGAGGGGGTGGTGAAGGAGAAGATGGAGGGGGTGTCCTCAATGATAGAGGAGGGGGGCGGAGGCGGAGGTGGTACCCCCGATGATGGAGGATGAGAGGATGCCGGTCGTGACAATGGAGAATATGGGGTAAGGGCCGTACTGTTGACATGCCGGAGTAGGTGGTCAGCAAGAGCCCGAGATTGGTGTTTCCTGATGTAGCACATCGACTTGGCTGTGGTCTTATTACGTGATTGAGCTCGAAGATATCCATAATCATTCGACTTTCTTGACAGATTCATATTGAGCACCAAGTTCGTATGTGCCAGTACCAATGAGCATCAGTCGCTTCAACTTATGGTAATGAGTATGTGTTGCTATAATATATGGTCGAGTGGGTCGTAGAGATGTGGCCGAGTGTTGGGGAAAAGTCATAGGAGGGGTATAAGCATATATAAATTCTAGATCGTGAATCATCACTGCATTGCCGTGGAGATCGTCTTCACTGATTCCACTATATATGTGTTCGACTCCTACCATTCCTGTCTGACACAATGCTAGCTTGAACATAACTTGGAGCTGGTGGCTATGATCATTCCCTTGATGGCTGCCTGGGTCGGTATGATTGTGAAAGACAGATTAGTAATCGTGTGGGACACGACGATGGCGAGACAATCGAGATCGTAAGTATTTATAATTTTTTTAACTTGAAACTTAGTTTTTAGCTACACGGTACTGAACTAACACATTATTATTCAATTGTAGGGATGATTGCGGCATATTTACAATAAAATACATTGAATTTTTGAGTATATGACATAAGATTGATGGAATCAACCAATCATGAATACAAAATTGGAGGAATAAATTAATGTACGATTATGAATTCGAATGTGATCCGTAAACATTGTATATTTAATTGTTCATTTCTTTATGAAATAATTGTAAATATTATAAAACACATATAAATATTGTATATTTTACTGTTTATTCATTTATCAAATACTTATAAATATTGTAATGTAAAGAATGTATATTTAATTGTTCATTCATTTATCCAATATTTGCTCTCTAGGTCCCTCAACTATGATTTTGTACAATTTGGTCCTTCATTTCACAGTGATACCATAACACATCGGTCTAATGTCATTTAGAAAAATTTGATTTGTACAAAATTGATGAGTGTACCATGTTGCTCCAGACCTGCCGCACCTATGCAGTCGAGAAAACTCTCTGGTAGATAGTATTCTAGACGTACGTGGACGCAGTTGAACTCTTGGTGGCAACAAACCATTAAGTGGGATAATATGGTCGGGAACTTCTCATCAGCTTCATTAGGTAGATGAAATATAGTCTCAGCATACGTTCCTCTCCAATAATCAGTCGTGTAATAAGGAGAGCATAATGTTCTCGCTGCAAAGCCACCGCGACTGCATGCTCACATGAAAATCTCTCTAACTGAAATTGACAACAAGTGCATGAGTTATCAGTCAAGTCCACCATGTATGCTATATTACGTGCACATTTCACGGAGAAGCACAACTCATCCAGTGATTCAACATTCAACTTTCCCGTAAGCTTTGCAGCCTTGAAAAATTTATCCTCTTGAACTGTGGCTAGCACGCTCGTGTGACTTTGTGATTCCATATATCGGCTGTGAAACCACTGCTACAAATTGTTATGAATGTTCTCAATCATTGTGAGGATTGATAGGATTAATAACTCTAGATCCTTCTTGAATAATGCGTTGAAAGACTCCGCATTGTCCTGGAAAATGTGATCGCACCCAGTGTTCAATCCCCATTTTTGTTAGATACTCCCATGCCAGTAATAATTTACTTCCTACTTCCACCATGAACTTATTATACTCTTCAAAATTATAAATTTTGTCCGCTCTCCTGAACAATGAAACGATGTCTTTGCTCAGATACTTAGTCCTCAGGTTGCTTTATATATAGTACATGCAATATCCATGATATGTCTCGGGAAAAACTTGAGCAATACCATTTATTATAGACGATCCCCGATTAGTTACATAGTCAAGGTCTTCAACTTCCTCGATTACTTCCATCAGCTTTGTAAAGAACCAACATATCAACAGATCATTCTCGCTATCGACTATGCCGAATGCAATAGGGTAAATTTGGATGTTGGCATCTTGACATGTAGCAATAATTAACTTGCCTTCATATCTAGCTTTCAAAGTTGTACCATCGACTAGAATTAGGAGTCGCATCATATTTCAAAATTCCCGAATGCATTATTCAAGAGCTATGAAGAAAAACTTAAAACAAGTCTTACCCTCCATCTTAATAAGAAATGCCGAACCAGGATTAGTTATTCTCATGTTAGGTAATACCTGGCCAATTTAGTATAGTTCTACTCGACCGAGCTAATTAAATCCTCCAACGCACATTCCTTAACTTTCTAGGCATTCTGGTAGCTCATGCCCACTCCATACTCTCGATGGACGTCATTGATGATATCTGAAGGTCTACAGAATGTCTGTGGGTCCTGATACTTGTGCATTATTTATCGACCAACAAATCATGCTCGAGCTTGGTTGTGATCATTTCGACGAATTCTCATTTCGCAAGTATTTCCTGATTATATTTGCAAAATACAAAGAACACATTCGTGACAAAAGCCAACGGAAATTGTCGTCGATGCAGACAATCGTCAACAATGAAATTTTGATTTCTTAACTTTGAATTCAAAGTTGTATTTCGGTGAAATTTGATGCGCAGCTTTCTGAAAATCTTCTTATTTCACACAGTTGCTTGTCATACAAATCCTCATCATCGGGAACCACAGGCAAAGAACTAGATGACGGTCCACTCGTTCCAGCCCCTGCATTCCCACCTCACTCGTGTCTTTGACGAGATAAAACAATCAAATTCTCATTTGTGAATTCATTTTCATTCTTGTTGTCTTGAACTACCGATGGAATTCTTTGTGTAACAGTGAGATCACAATGAGGAACAAGTGGCTCGGGAATAACCACATCATCCTCACAAGCTATCTCCACTATGTCCCAAATCATTGGCATTGTGATCCCTTCCAACCGAGTCTTCGTGTCCACTTTCGGCGACATCCTTCCTCACTAAAATCACCCAAAGAGGAGTCGTGTACATTTTGTTGTATTCAAATAGATAATTCACTTCTTCATCACAAATAACATT
>CAIGRP010094743.1:0-11224 GCA_903798385.1 Fraxinus cuspidata | reverse complement strand
TCTTGTGATGATCCAAAGGATGAATCAGAAGAAAATTCAGAACTGAAGGAGTGAAAAATAGATGATTTCATTTGGAAAATGGAATGGAATTTTCTTTAGTTTTTCTTTGCTGATATATTCTGTTAGAAATGTTCTATATGTATATATATCCTTGAGAATGGGCTCTCTCTAAATAAATACGTAAACTGCAAGTGGTTGAAAATAAATATTGTGAAAAAGTGAGGGCAGGAAAGAGAAGAAATAGGGAATCGAAAATTTTACACGTTAGTCAAAGAAAAACTGGCGGCCAGGTCAATTAGTTCATATCACCATTTAATAAGATTTTCTGATGTAGAAAAGATGGTAAGAGCAGATTGAGGAACAGTTGGTCCGGAAAAAAATAAAACATTAAATTGTAAATTTGGCATGCGAGTTCAGATTTGGGCCCATAATATCTTTTCGGAAAGGAAACAACGAGCCGTATCAAACTCATCACTTTGCTATGATGTGCGATAGATTTTAGTCATCTGAGTTTGTTTTGGACTCGAAAACTGTCATTTAGTTTATTTCGAGTTTTTTACAATTTTAGTTCATTTAGGTTAGTTTTTCGTTTAAGCTCTTATAAATAAATAGTTAATTCTTTGATTTTGGGCATTTTGGAATTGATATAACTTCTTGATTTTATCTTTCATTCTCTAGTGGATTCCACATTTGTGTTCTTAAGGTTTTCTACTTGAATTCTTTATTTTGCGCGGCGTCATTTTCTTATATGAGGTTTCTTGGCCCTTGTCCTATTTGTTTTGACTGGCTTTGATGATAAACACGGGCCTCCAAACTCATTGAATCGAATCGGATAGGATTGACACACCTCAGGTATATTCCAGTCCAACATGGCTCGTGCCAATCCATACTTGAAATTATGTATTAATCATGAGTAGCGTGGTATATAAGTTTATGATTGAATTCAAGCTCAATAAAAGAATAAATCATGTGAAAAGCTTCTACAATAATTATACTTCACACACTATAATTATCTTCTTTCATGATCGAGATAGGATTTAAGAACTTCACATTATAAGTCTTGAGTTCATTACAAATTGGTTGGAGTACAACGTTTTCGGTTGAATATGACTTTTTGCTTTTCGATGTAGTCTAATTTAATAATATATTAAAACATTATACTAGATTCTAGTTGGTCCAATAAGTAATGTAGGAACGTTCCTTTGATATCTTTACGCACGTTTCTATTGAACTACTAATACAAATTGCCTTCTATTTTATATTTCCAACGGTTTTTGATTTGTCAATACCAAAGAACATTCAAACAATGATTCTATTTGCAGGAAACGAATCTTCTCGTTCTTTAATTTAATAGCCATGCAAATATATTAATCAAGAATTTGATAAGTGGCTGCAGAGTTTAGACAAAAATGAGTAAAATTGAACTCTTCTTGATCCGAGGTTCAATCTCGATATCGATATTGTTTGACTCTTCGATTCTCAATTCAATTAGAAATATTATTATTTTGTGTAATTAAGAAAAATCGTCAAATTACTTGACGATTGACTACTGAAAAAAATAAGAAAGAAAAAAAAAAGAAATATTATAGCAGTCAAACTCTTCGATTCTTAAATGGGACGATGTTTTAGGGAAGAGAAAGAATTAGACAGAATTCTGGCTAGAATTTCAAACCTTAACAAATGTCTACATTCCTACCTCATCCTTGTGTACTACACATGATCATGCATATGCAGCACTGCCAAAGTATTAGTCAATTTAGAAGGTCACATTCATTACCATAGTGAATTAGTAGTAACCTAGCTAGAGAACATTAGCCAAAGTGCTTCTCTAATTTCAAATTAGAGAAGTACTTAAGCCACTGTGGGTTGACCCCAACTCAGAGCAAGGCCGGGGTATGACATAAGTCGAAAAGTCAGTCGACTCGTGGCTAGGCTTAATTGTCACAATCTCTTTCTTGTTCAAGGCATAGATCACATATTTATCATGCAAAATATTGATATAGAAACAACGTTGTTGGGCTTCTTGATCACCAAACTGAATGCATTCCAATATCGTATGATCTATTTTCTTGTAAAGAATTATCTTATTTAGCCCGATATGATAGGGATTAAAATCAAAATTTTAATTCAGATCAAGTTAATAATTAATTTTAATCACATGTTTCACGTGTCCACAACTTTTAAACTACAAATTTCATCAATTTTTATTAAAAACTACAACAACAATAATAATAATAATAATAATTTTAATCAACACCAATCGATGGCAAAATACACCAGAAAATGTGACTTCCCACTCATATAATTATAGTACTTTGAATCTTTTTTTCCTATGAACAATAGTATCATTACTAGTGCATACACAAATAAGCTAACACATTTTTCACGATTGAGGATAAAGTTTGGTACCACGTCATGTATATGATTAGTTATTCAATCTTTTTTTATGGTATGTTTGATTGGAAAATTTTCCATGGAAGATGGCATTTTCACATCCGATCCAATTTTTTTAGTGTTTGATTGCTAATTTTTTTCATGAAAAATATTTTTTTAACTTTTGAAAATATGCATAATTTTCCTTATTTTTGGGGAAAATATTTTCCTTGGGAGAGATAAATTTTTGTTTTCATGAGAATATGGAAAATATTTTCTTTTCACTACCAATTAAACACACTGTATTTTTACTTCTTTCAAATTGAGGGCAACTAATTCATTAAAATACGAAATATAACGTACCGATTTAATAATAATAATAAACCCCTATAATATATTGAACATGTCTAGAATAAAAGACGAGACTTTTGAATATTAAGATTTGATATTCCATCTTAAAAGGTCAACCTTATTAATATGAGTATCACAAACTCTTATAAATTGATCTATGTTTTCATCTTTATTCGATGTGGAATTCTATCGGTTAACATACTCTCGCAAGATGGTGGCTCGTTTGAGTTTAATGAACTCTGATACCATGTTATGATTTAAAGTTTCATCTTAAAAGTCAACCTTATTAAGATAAGTAACACAAACTCTTATAAAATGATCTATATTTTCATCTTTATTTAGATTCTATCACTTACATTGAATACTTTTACAAAGGAGAGCCATTAATGATCGTACGCTATCTTAGTTGAGATTAATTGTCGTTTATAAACGTCTTAATCATGTTGTGTTCAAATAATTGGAGAATTCATACAAACAATCAAATGTTACAAAGATTTTCTTAAAGGAGAATTCGAATGCTCTAGTACTGCAAGTAACTTTATATTCTTGAAATTGAGTATTTAAATTGCAAATCTTATCATTTTTGAAAATATAGAACTCAATTTCGTTGGCTACTCTCTTATCCTAATTAGTTTGATAAACTTGATGATTCAATGGTAATCCTAAATTGCTGTGAAATTCTTCTCTTTTAACGCACGTAAACTTTAATGATTCTTTTTCTAATCCATAGTGAAAATAGAAGGATGGGTTTTCGCAAATAATTTAATAATTTCTGACCTTTTCTCATTAAAATTTAAGAAATTTAATCAGATTGATCGAAAAAGGTCTAAATACAGACCCCCTTGAAAATTCATAAAAAAAGGTATGTAAGTCACCAACTAAAAGGACTCAATTTAAAGTTAGATACCTCCCCCAAAGAACGAGACACCATATTGTCAGATATTGACAGAATTCAAGAATGTGTAGCTCATTACGGAACTTATTAAACCAAATTTTGTCAAGAAATTTCTCTGAAACCCATTTTGACACCCCCCCCCCCCCCCCTCCTTTTTATGGATAAATGTGTTTTTAAATAATGATTTTTAGGAAAAATTATAACTAAAAAATAAGATAATTATTTAAATTTACATCTAAAATTATTTAATGAGAGAATATATGATTGAAATTGAATTATAGAAAAATAAGTTTTGAAAAAAATGGAGCTCAAACAGGGGGTTTATATATTTTTTGGTACTATTTTTTTGAAATGAGCTCTCTGTGAATTGAGCCAAACATTATTTGAAAAGCTTAAGCAATCCACAAATCATGTTTGGACTAGAATTTTATATTCTCAACCATGATGGAAGTCACTCCCTCCTTCCACCCTAAGCCCCCATTTGGTAGGGATTAAATCTGTTTTTAGTAAATTTTGATAAAAGTTGATGAAATATATGATTGAAAAATTATGAATTTCATAAAATGTGCGATTAAAATTAATTGTTAACTTTAACTTATATTAAAATGTGAAGGTCTTTACCAAATGGAGGCTAAGTTTAAGGTAAAAATGCATTATTGGTACTTATCTATTATTGGAATCATTAATCAAGAAAAAGAAGCATCAATCATTTATAGTAGTTGTAAAATCAAAATGGAATAACAGTAATGAATTAAGCCCTCATTTGGTGGTCATTTTATTTTATTATTATTTTTTTAAAAAAAATTATTTTGAATAGTGAATTTTTGGAAGATGTGTGGTTAAAAAGAGAAAAAACTTTTGATTTAAAGTGTAAAATATTTCATTGTGTAAATATGTGGCTGAAAATGAGTATATAGGAAAAAGAGTTTTAAAATAATGGAAGTCCATGAACTAAATTTTGCGAAATTATTACATGATCTTCACATGTCAAAATCATGAAGTTAAATTTTGTTTTTCAACTATTCAAACTTGAAATGAAGCCTATTCTACATAGATTAGATACCATAGAACTATCCGGCAAATATATGATTTTGATAGCCTTTTAGTTTTATTGCAAGTATGGAACTTAAATGGAAATAAATTTAGTTCAAGACAATCGGATCGACATTTAAAACTTGAAATGAAGCATATTCCATAGAGATTAGAGACCATAGAACAATCATATATGATTTTGCCAAGTCCTTGTGTTTGATTGTAAGTATAAAACTTAAATGGAAAGAGAATTATCAATAATAAATTATCTAAATCTTATTTGCATTGACTTAATTTTCAACCAAAAAAATATTGTACTTCTTCACGAAATTGAGTTTTTTAATTTTTTTCGAAGTGTGAATTGGTTAGAAAATAAAAACCTATCCTCTAATAAAGAAAATAATTTCTTTGTTTTCGAGAAAAACATGATCACATGACTAACTTTTGAAAAATATTTTTCATGAAAAAAAATGCAGATGAAACACCCCGTAAAGGTTGAGAATCAATGCAACTTTCTTTAATGTACTGACTGAACAACATATTGAATCTACCGTGGCCAAATCTACTCGGAATAATTAACTTTTTTTGAAAAAGAGAAAAAAAAATTGAGCCACGAGATTCTGTTTGAAGGTGTCAATCTTGTTAAAAGGGATATCTAAAACTTTAATATACTTTAACCAAAAGATGACAAATGCTTTATTTAGCCATTGTTTGATCTACATTATTTTTAAAATATATTTTTTTATCTTATTTTTAACCAAACATTTTTTAATAAAATAATATTACAAACAAATTCAATTTTTTTCTCTATCAATCTACTATTTTAAAATGCATTCTCAGATTATAATAGGGTTCAATTTGACTCTTAATAAGTTACTTTATTACCATATATTTTATTTATTCTTTATTTAATAAGTTACTTTATTACCATTTATTTACTCTTTAATTATAATAGACTTGACATCCCGTCTTTTTACAACAAAGGGATATTGTTTAATGTTGTTCATGTGTTCTTTGAGAAAACCAATTGATTTTCCACGTTGATACACACCTTGTTTGCATACATGTCCAATTTCATTCTGGCTGAAATTTCGATCACCTAGGACCACACTTTCGGTCTTTTGAACTCACAAAAGGGTAAATAGCACATTTAATCCCTAACATTTTCTCAAAGTAACAATCATGTGCTCGGCCTTTTCCGTATCACAATCCCATCACCAACCTTCCATAAATTAGTGAGGACCGTCTCTATTGACATTTTTCATACAGTTTGCACCTGTTTGATACGGATTCTTTAAACTCATTTTTTTTTTTTTAAATTTACACATGAACTTATAACATTTTTTTTTTATTTTTAACCACCGATTCTCAAAATTATTATTTTTCATAAAATATATTATCAACAAACCACATCAAAAATGCGTTAAATTTCGCATGTGTGCATGAGTCATATTTACTAAAAATAAAAACGTCATGTCACTATTTAAAAAATAATACTCACATTTTATTAAACAACTATTAAAAAAGGGAAAATAAATGAAGACAAAAATCAACTTCGACTTCCTCCCCCACCGCCGCTACAAAGACCCCCTACCACCACCAACGCTGACACTCCATCCACCAAAAAACCACCACCAAACCCAATTGCACTACCCCCATATTACCCAAATACCATCCTTGAACCAAAATCATTTTTTTTTTAAAGTTTAATTTTAATTTTAATTTTTTTTTTTTTTTTGTAAAGATTTAAAATTTTTTCGAAATTGATTAGCCATAGCCATTTTTATTAGATCTCTTAGCCCCCAACCATGCCACCTCCACCACTCCCGCCCACCGAATAATGAACATCAAACGAAATCCAATACCGCCGTACCATCACCATCCTCCAACAAAAATTAAAAATTCTCAATTAAGATCTAAAATTTTTAGTTTCAAACATAAAATATGCATGTGCAGTTCACTTGTTTGAATTAAATGCAAAATCAACCAAAGTCATCTTCAAGGACGGATTTTGCTAATTTATATAAAAGATTGAGGATGAGATTGTGATGAAAAAATAGCTGGTAAATGACTCCTACTTTAAGTAAAGGTGGGAGACTAAAGGTGCAATTTAGTGACATGGGGCCATCTAGACATTATCATAAGGATTTTACTATATGTATATCAAGATTTATATAATGGATTACATAATTGAACATGACACTTTATCATTTATCGATTTAAAACAAAATCAAAATTTTCATCCAATTTTTTCCCTCCACATCATATTATATAATTCAGTAGGTACATTTTTTTGTACAAGTAGAAAAATACTTATCATAATAACAGGGAAGCATATTAGTGAAACAAGCATACTACATGTACATCATTTTTTACATTATTATTTACATTGTGTCATGTGACAATATATTATTTGACAATTTAAAAAATAAAAATAAAAACACTTTTCCAACTCACAATTTTTTTAAAACAAAGGAAATGTTCAACATGAATTTAAGAAAAAGAATGTACACATCATTATTGTTAGTGAAATTCTAGGAATGAATTCTGGCCAACAGGTTAGGCAGAAAAATTGATTGTTACAGATTCAGAGTACATAGTCTAGTTTCTTAAATTTCCACGTTGGTTTCATGCTATAAAATCTTAATTGTCAACCTCGAAATAATTGTTGTCCACTTCTTGTGCTCAAACTAAGGTATGCACATTCTAGTAATGTCTACAAGAATAAAAGTATGTAAAATAAATAAATTAATTAATAAAATGCTAAATTGAACTAATGGCCCCGACTTGTTTTTATGCATACCACTCATATCGCCACATGTATTTGTTGTACTCATGTCCCAACGTTTTAAATTTGTGAAAGATAAAGTGAATATATAGAGTACAAATCTAGTCTCTTATATTTCCACACTGGTTTCATGCTATTGTTGTACATTTCTTGTGCTCAAATTAAGTTATGCACATTCTTTTAATGTCAACAAAAACAAAAGTATGCAATAAATAAATAAATAAAATGCTGAATTGGAGCCACTCATATTGCCAACCTATATTTGTTGCACTTATATCCTGACGTTTTAAAATCGTGAAAGATAAGATAAATACACACACGCACACAAAATTGATTTCCTAAACACTTGGATAACATGACGCACTACAATAGGTTGTAGAAGATAATTATTGGTTACAAAAATGATTACACCACATATTGTAGCGTGTTGTCACCCAATGCTTAGCTTAGGAGATCAATTCCATATATATATCTTGACCTTAAAAAATGCTGCTAATAGATATCAGGCCCACTCGTGCATGCGCAAGCTAAATCCAACACGTAAATGTAGATCAACGGTCGAGATCACTCTAAGATTGGACGTGTGAGAAGCTCAACAATACGAGACGTTTTCGTTTAGGTTCCGGCGAGATATCTGTGATACGATTGTGTAATAATAATTAATCTTTAAGAACTAGATTTTAAATTTCTATGGACCAGTGAGAGAATAAAATAGATTGCTTTAAGTATTTAAAAGTTGCATTATTCCTCAATTGTTGCATGGGTGGGGGTATTTATAGTATTAAAAATGGAATGGTGACCCTTTGATCAAATTACACGTGGCCTTATCTTCTCAGTCAAAGCATCAAGTCCTAGCCATCAAGTTGATCTTCCTAACTTTTCAAAATATTTAATGCTCTTACATTGGCAAGACACGACACAAATACACTTTTTACAAAGGTCACATCAATCATTCGAAAAAGATCTTCATCATGAGTTCAATCTTTGCACGTGGGCCGTCACTAGCTGAGTGGCTTCAGATCTGGAAGAGGCCTCGNAATGCTCTTACATTGGCAAGACACGACACAAATACACTTTTTACAAATGTCACATCAATCATTCGAAAAAGATTTTCATCATGAGTTCAATCTTTGCACGTGGATCGTCACTAGCTGAGGAGCCTCGGACTTAGGAGGGGCCATAGCTGAGAAGCCTCGGAATTACATGGGCCTCGGAAATACGTGGGCCTCGATCTTGACCTAGGAGGGCGCCTCGAAATTACATGGGCCTTGTTCTTCGTAGAGAGCTGTCTAGTGGTTTGGTCCCACAGCTTAGTTAAGATGGCCATGTGGCAGTACCTAGTAACAAGTCATAACAATAGTCCCCCAAGTCCATGTGTGATTATTTATGTCATGCGTGGACTTCAGCGATGATGTGAAAGTTTGTATTCCATCATACTAGTTACTAGTCCCCCAAGTTCAGGCAAAGATATGTATATTGTGCATGGAATTCAACAGTTGATTTAAGTCTGGCTTACTTGTAATGGAGGGATTTGTGGTGCTGAAGCGGTGTTGAAAGAGATGCAAGCAAGTTTTTAATCCTGAGTAGGTCTATGGGAGAACTGCCGAGGCTAAATTACTTGAGAGTAGCCGAATTTTATATTGAAGCTGAGGCAGGTCTATAGGTGAACTGTCGAGGCTGAATTACTTATTAATTGACTTCGATGTTGATGCACATGATTTGACGGTTATGCATGTTTCCAAGGTGGGGGTAGCTGCAGCAATACAACTTCGAATGCATGTACGGTTGTCACAGTAAATGCGTAATGATGGCCAATGATGAGTATGCGTTATTTTGTGGAAAGCATTCACACGTCGTCGCATGATACTCTGCTGTGTTAGACTCCGTCACCACCGATAAATCGTTTGAATTATACGATTTGGATTCATCACAGGATTGGACGCCTCAGATTGATTGGGTCTCGATCCAATGGCTAAGATTCAATTCCTCGTTAAATAAAACCAAAATCATGCCATTTTGAAACTTTTACTTTTGCAAAAATTCTTCGAATCCTCTCTTGCTCCCCGTCCTTTAGAAGTTTTTCGGCATTGTTGTATTCTCCTTGGAGTTCGTAGATCTCATTTCTTCTTTAAGTAAGGGATTTCATAATCTTTGTTCAACTTTATGCAATTTTTCATCATTTTCTTCAACTGTCATGGCCTCCGAGGTGTCTAGGGCAGTCACCGTGGCTAGGATTGGGGACGAGTCTGTGTTTAGGGGGTCAAGAGATCGGTATAGTATGAGTGATGAGCCTAAAGATTACGAGGCAGGCTGGGAGATGCCAAGGTTCCCTCATCCATGACCTCTGCGAAATTAGCCGAACTTAGGTAAACATATTGCATTCCTCATTATATAGAAATCCTAGTACCCGAGGCCCATGAACACGCATGTTTTCCGAGGCCCGGGTGCATGGCTATTAGTGAATTCCTGCTCAAGGTAGGAGCGCGTCTGCCTCTGCACCCCTTCTTTAGGACGTTGCTGAGGACCTTCATGTTATCCTCCACCCTAATTCTACCAAATAGGTGTAGTCAATTAGTTGGGGCATACTTCTTCTAGAAGGAGATATCCTTAGACAAGGACATGCCTGTGCATGTATTCTAAACCATCTTCCAGGCTTGGGTAGTTGGGAAAGGTAATTCCAAGAGGGTGGTACTACATCACCCCATTGAGAGCTCATGCTCCCTTCGTAGTGGGGCTTCCTTCCAGGTAGTTTTCAGTCTTCCTCAGGAGGTTCTGGGTGAGGGGTAGGTGGCAAATGGTGGAGAGAGATAATGTCCCAGCTTGCACAGTATCGACCCAGTACTACGAAGAGCGTGAGTGCCTCGCTCTACATAGCTTTCAGTTCATGTCTAATTCCTAGTGCTAATCCTTTCTTGATTTGTTTGCAGATTTCAGATCACGTTACGAGCTCCATGAGGCAGAGTGGGAGGTAATTGAGGATATTTACAAATGATCACTGAAGCTTCGGAGCTTCAACCATCTTATTGACCGAAGTAGATTTTTTTTTTACTTTTGATTGATGGCTCCCAAGGGTATAAAGCTCTTTCACTTGCATTCGTTTTCACTTTTGTTGGCCTCTAACCTTTTTATTGTTTGCAGAGAAGTTTGCGAAAAAGGAGTACTGCACTCTGGATGGCCACCATTCTAAAGGCCACTACCCCCACCAGTGCAAAGGCTTTGAAGCCTTCCTCCTCCAGTGCCAAACAAGTGGGAGTAGACTGAAAAGCCTCATCAAGGCCCATGTTCAGAAATGTTCTAAGAAGGAGGTTCCTGGAAAGGCCCCTAGGGCCACTGACAAGGGAAGGGGAAAGCAGAGGAGCCCCAGAGGAAGAGGAAACTAGTTTACAGCAGTGGGGCTCCTATGAAATTCAGCGTAACCGTGTCCCATCCTGCTAAGGATGCTCCACCACCGCTCAAGCTTATGGAGTCAGTATTGAATGCAGTAAAGATGGAAAAGGTAAGGAAGGCCAATGAAGAAGCTGAGAATGAGGAGTTATAAGCCTCAGAGGCCACCAAAAAGGGCCAAGTGGAGAGGACCCCAGGCAAATCTTGGAGATATTTGGCCGAGAGGGACGACGGGATCGCCTCGGCTGTGATTGAGATGCTGCCACCATAAGTGACGAGTTTCATGAAGAATCTTAATAAGTTCTGGATGGAGAGGTGGCAGACGTACGTGTCCACCTGTGATTACAATGGACCTCACTTCCACCCTGGTGAGCTAAAGTGCTAGGGCCTTTGGGGTGGCC
>CAIGRP010094742.1:0-39540 GCA_903798385.1 Fraxinus cuspidata | reverse complement strand
TTGGCTAAGCTTAAAAGGTTTACTTATAAGAATTAAGCTTGCTTTAAAATTAATTATAGAAAAAATACTGTTCATATTGGAAATAAATTACTTAAAAATTCCTACTTTCAAAATAAGAAAAAAAATAGTAACCAAACTATATATAATTTGTCAGAAAACATTGACAATAATAATGTCTTGTCTTAAATATTCAACTGCACTTTTGCAAACCAGAAATCAAAGGTATTCTAAACATATAATGAAAGAATTATTAAACAAATCTATGATGGAACTGAACTAATTACCAAAACAAAGAAGCAAAAATACAATTGCATTGTTGAACCTTTATATATCTCAAGCAAAACTAAGCAGAATAAAGAAGTTCAAATTTGTTATGCCTGCAGCAGCAGCAGCAGAACGAGTGAAGACGCAGATAATACCTGAAAACTTACTTCGTAGTGTAGCAGAAGATAAGAAAAAGATAATGGACCAAAAATTCCTTAAAACTTGCTAGTTTCTTGGGGGAAAAAAATACTTCAGGAACACAGTTCTATATGGTTGGACCATCCACTCAAATCACGAAGTGGGGTGGGGGTGGCACAGTGCAACTTCGAATGAAAACAGGAGAAACTTGCAAAATATTTCTTCTTGAAGAAAGAATAAGAAAACTTTTTTTATTTTCCTTACAGATTATGAGAGAATCCCAAATCACAAAAAGTGGTAAAAACTAAATTCCATCGAAGAAAGTGCTAGTGTATTCATGCCAAAATTAACCATAAGAACCAACTTTGAATATAAAGAGATTAAAAAAAAAAAGGATCATATCTTCATGCAAAATCTTGAAAAAGTATAATGAAAACAATTTTAAAAAAAAGTTATGTACCCCAAAGATGTAGATTAAGCCATTAAAATAGCAAGCAGAATGCCCCCATCTCTCAGAAGGATTGGCGCCAGACAATTTTGGATACATCCACATTGCCTTCTTTATTAAGACTTCACCTTCCAGAGAACCCATTCTCTGTCTGTCTCTCTCTCTCTCTGTTTTAGAGCTTAAGACTGAATTAAATTCAAGTTCGGTGCACATATAAGTTGACAAGGTACAAGAAGAGAGAGAGAGAGAGAGACATAGAAATAAAGGGGTCAAATTGGAGTAGACATGAATAAGGCAAGTGACATATCAACTATCAATGTCAACAGACATGAAAAGATGCGTGCTTTCAAGTCCAAATCACTGTGTCACCAACATCAAAACACAAGCTCAATACCCACTTTTTATTATTTTATATATAAACATTTATTAGTGTATATATTAAGAACAATGCTACGCGTGTAAAAAATAGTGTACACATATCATGATTAATATATTAATAGATATATTTCTTGTAAGTCATGATGTAACACTCAATAAATTCAATTAGGCTAGATGTGCATTTTGTGTACATATTTTTTTACACTCCTACAATGTATTATAATCTAGGCAAGAAAGAGAGAATGTTTGAAAAATCGAAGGGGATGATGGTGTCATTTGGCAGAGCATAAGGAAAGATGTATACAAGAGTATACATGTAGCATTGTTGAAATAAATTTCCTTTTTTACAATAAAACTTTTATCTTGAAAAGTTTTTTGACTATCCAAAAATCAAACAATGATCTACTCCCACAAAATATTCATAAATGTTGCTATAAAGATGAAATTTCTTGTAATATTCGTTGTGCATGTTTCATGAAACTTAGAAGAAAAAAAAGTAACATGAAAAAAAAATTTAGAAATAGAAATTTAATTACAATTTTCAACTTGGTTGTAAGCCTAGCTCTCTCGGCCCAAGCATGCTTAAAAATATATTTTGGGTAACTTATTCTGAAGATAAACTTCAAATTTATTGTTACTGTTGACATATTTTTAATTAATGTAAGCCACGTTAAAAATAAACTCCACATTTATTGTTTATCTTTAAGTAAACAATTTGTTCACCAACTTTTAAGGCTATAAAATAAATATTAATAAACAGTCGATTGTGGAGTGTGTGAGACAAATAGGGTTTTCTTTGTTGTTATCCATGTCTAACGTTTGTTTTGATCACTTCCCTCAGTTGTCTTGCTGAAAATGACGGACTAAGGAAGCATTGAACTGTGGGAAATGATGAAACTGTCTGCCTTCTTTTCTGTTTGTTTAATCTTTCTATGTGAATTTGAGGAGAGATGGGTAAAATGTAAAAAGCATGTAACATGGGCAGAAACAAAAGCCTTACAGACACTCACAAGGGGGTGGGCGAGGGTAATTTTTTTTTTTTGACCTTTTTATTGCGCAGGACCCACCCTCGTGTGAGAGGGTTTAAGGCTTCTGTTGTTTTTTTTTACTTCTGTGCAAATGGAAATTTTCAAAATGTAAATACAAGTTTTAAGTGACAATTTTGATTTCACATCCACTATCTACATAATGCGATATTTCAAGTGATATGAGAGATGTGAAATGTATGTACAAAATTTTAAGTACAAAATTTAAATTGAGATATGATATGATATCAAATAGATTAGGTTTGATAGCTTAGGTTTGAGACCTATTCTTAGAATAAGTTTTGTAATAATGATTTTTTAAAGAAAATGTATTGATAAAAAGTAAAGAAATTTTTTAGGGTTCACATGTAAAATTATTTCACTAAAAGAATGTATTGTTGAAAATAATTTTGGAGAAAAATGAGTTTTTTCTCCATTTGACTCTCATTAAAATAAAACTCTTGGTTTCTCGTACTTATTTTCAACTACATATTTATCGAATATAATATTTTGTACGTAAATTCAAAAAATTTTACCTATTTTTTAACTACAAATTCTAAAAAATCACCATTCAAACTCTTTATAATGGCTATCAAACAAGTGCTTACTAAGCCTTTGTTTGAGCTCTATTTTGAGGGAAAAAAAAAATTTTTGAATAGTGGTTTTTGGAGAATGTGTTAAAAATTAAGAAAAGATTTTCGATTTACGTGTAATATTATTTTATTGAAAAATGTACTGTTAAAAATAAGTTTTGAAGAAATGAATTTAAAAAAAAAAAAAGGGCTCAAACAACCCTAAAAGTAATATCACTTACAGTATACAATGTTGAGGTCTAAATTTTTGATTAATGATATGAAGAAATACAAAACCTTGAATTCAAGAACCAGAAACAATAAATTTTGTCACATTTTTTTTTTAATGTATTTTCAAGAAATCTTGGGATTGATGTGAGTGAGTCCGTGCACCAACACAATTTTCAAGGTAGTTTATTGAAGTAGATCAAGAAATGTATCTTCTCAAGGTTTTTGTAAGAAGCGTGGGGCTTTGTGTTTTGCAAATTCTTTTTTTAGTTTTGGGAAAATGGAATGGGCTCTTTTTCCCTCAAATGGTCAGTAATTTTCTTGGAATAGGATCTTCCCACAAATCTCTTGCCCCACGAAATCCATATAATATATAAAATCAATTTCTCAAGTTCTTTAATTTCTAGGTTTCATCCATCAAATTCAAGGCCAATCAACTTTCTTTATATTATCTTCCATGAGGACCATGACTCATCATCAGATCACTTGAAGTAACAGAAAATGAAAAGAAAAACTCATCTTAAAATTGTATATCGAACATCAATGTACACTTCGTTACTTGTTTTTCACTTTATTTTAATTTTTTTTATCGGGAAATATATAAACTTCAACATATGATATTATTCGAATGGAAGTTAAAAAGTTGTAATACTCTTAAATATATTCTATTTGTAAAAGAATAAGCTTCAATTAGGTCTCCCGAAGAAGTTCAAATATATAAAAAATTTTGTATCTTTAATACATGTTTTACTTTTCGACTCATTACACCTAGGTATTTTTCATTTACTTAAAAGATGTAGTGTGTCGGTGTATCAAAAAAAAAGTTGTATTAGGAACTAAAGCGCATTAAGTTCACAACGTTAGATATCACTCTACCACTTGTACATTATATATAGCAGTATCCGTATCGGATGAACTTAAGAAGTCAAAATGTTTTTTGATTCTTAACTCTGTATTGTCTATGTCGTTCAACTCAAGACCACATGAAATACTGCCCAAAATCACAATCTAAGGGTCTAAAGAAACTGTTTATTTTGCATGCCAATACAATTCCAATGACCCTTTTCACCAAGTAGTACCAACAGTATCACTATTAAAAACAGTGTTATTTTCTTTTTCCAAAAAACAAAAAACAAAATTGTAATTTTAGAGAGAGAGAGAGTTGAGAGTGCACGCGACAAACACGGGCGGAGTTTTGAGGGAGAATTGGCGGTAGTGGCGTAGAGCATAGATTCACGTGGCTTACTGTCTTTTCCTTTTCCTTTTCCTTTGTAACTTGAAATTTTCTTTTTCCTTTCTTAGTTGTTTGATTGGAAAGAAAGCGAAAGGAAATGAAAATTGAAAGACATCTTTCTAATCAAGGGTAAAGTAGAGAAAAAATTAATTATTAATTATATGTAAAAGAAGAATACATAAAAAAAATGAAATATAAATGATTGTTCATTAAAAACTGACGAAATAAAAAGAGGGTATACGATAAAAAAAAAAAAGGAAAATTATGCATCACATAGTTATTTATTTTTTTAAGGGATACAAAGCGGCAAGTATCAATACCTATTTCTTTCAAAAGTACTACAATATCCTAAAGGAGGGGAAAATGATTTACTTTTCGCATCGAATCTCAATTTACTTAATCTAGAAGAAACTATTGCTGCATACAGAGAAATTATATTTTCCAGTATGAGAATGAAAAAGGAAACCACTTTTTCTCTAAGATATTTAAAAATAATAATTGTGTGTCTCACATTTACACTCACTATACTAAATCAGAAGTCGTAGGTAGATCTATTGAAACTAAATTAGAATTGATCTTTTAAATATCGGTGCTTAGCTGCTAATCACCAATGACGTCGTACCTTACAATAGATTGCGTAATCAATTATGCAATCAACCACAATCTTCCGTCACTTATTGTAGTGTGTCACTCGAGTATTTATTATAAACTAAGTACAGATACATGAATATTTATTGAAATACTTTTAATGAAAATAAAAGTTCAAATAGTTCATCTTTTATCCAAAAATAGAAAAACATAGAGAGAAAAAAATCAACTCAATGGCAAAGAAGTAGAGAATGGTGTTTCCTTACTTCTTCAAATGACCATAAAAAGGAAAATACATAAATCCCCTTGAAAAACACAATCAAACTTAGATCATGTTTAATCAAGTTTATAAAATCGCCAACATGAAATCGGAATCGCTAGTAATTTTTGATCATCCATACGGCGATGAATTTGTTCCCAGGTCTTGTACATATAAAAATATTTTTAAATGTTTATTTAAACATTACGTATTTGTCTTATCAGGGTCGAATATGAAATTGATTGGTCATTAACAGAAAGAAAAGAATAATGTTTCTTTACATGAAATAAGAAAAAATCAATTATTTTATCATTTATCCTTCTCCATTTTTAAAAAAGAACCCCGAATAAATCTTGTATGCAACTATTTCTTTTCCAAATGAAAAATAAAAATCAATTAATTAATAGTTTGGCCTTGAAAGTAACCAAACACGCCATTCTTGGAATGGTGGTGAGAAAGAAAAGAATGAAATTGAAAATTGAAAGACATTTATTCAATCAAGAAACAGTTTTGACAGATTGATGTTAGGTTTCCCATATAATAATGTTTGTAGGTGGCACAACACAACAAACCATAGCATTGGATGACAAGTTGTAAAGATTTATACTAATTTTTTAACTTGTTTCTGCAATTTTTCTTGGAATCTTAGGGCCATACATACAACAGCGTAACGGGTACGTGAAGTTGACTCTCTATTTGGAACCCCAATATGGATTGAAAATGCCACCCTATATAATTTAACTACCATTCTAGTTGTGTAAACCTAAGCACACTTTCAAGTTTCGAAACTCTACAAAGGAAAGTTTGGTTAAAGAGATACATGTTTGGAACCGTCTATATACGCTCAATTTGCGTTGAAACAAGGCATGCCATAGAATTATAATATGAATTTGGCGATTCTACTGATTATAGTAGTATCAAAATGAGTTAGACTATCCTGACATACGCGAACTGGCTACGTAGGCAAATAAGAATAAATAAATATATTTTGAATGGAAAAAAATAAATACAACAATAAATTTGCCAAGTTGGCCCATTTCAAACTGACCAACCTTAGAATATAGGGTTGATAATGGCTTCTAAGAAATGTTGAGACGTGCCAAACTCGGCTTAGACTCATGACTAACTAATTGTGAAAGATCAAATATAATGAAATAAAAAGAACGAAATTGTGAAAACTAGGTTTATTAAAGAGAAAATAAAGGATGTATCACATTCTACCCATTTTAGCATCTTGAAAGTTTAAACGATGCTCCCATTCACATTCTACAAGTATCTTTGTTATTATTATATTATTTCAAACAGGGATGTCTCTACGAACATGATCTCCCCTCCAAACTCGAGTTGTATTTTCTTATTTTGTTTTTATGGTTCTAAAATAAATCATAATTAAAAATTTTAACAAATTAATAAATAAGTAAATAGGACTATAAACAAAGATATTCTAATCCCTTCCTAGCCTCCAGAGAATCCCTGTGCGAGGCAAGGACTAGGAAGATTGCTTCAACCCTGCCTTGCCCCAATTATCATCTCTAATTTCACAAATTATTTACAATGTTAAAAATCAAAATGAAAACCGTCTAGCTTTATTTCAATGGCTTGTCTAATCAGCTTTACTACACAAGATAGGAATGACACTCACAAAACCTTGTTGTTTTCTCAATACAATTTAGGTGTGTCTAATTCAAAATACAAAATGTCCTATATGTTTATAGTAATTAAGATAGACTTGTCCAATTCATGTCCTATATGTTTATAGTAATTAAGACAGCCTAATTAAAATAAAACTAGATTTCAATACTATCCAAACCAGACCATAGAAATTACTTGCCCTCAAATTTTATCCTCTTGTTATGCAAATGAACATCGTGGCGAGGTCTACCAAATAAAGTTCATATATGACATCTACTCAATACATAACTATTGGCGAATGTCAAACTGTCGAGTTCACATTGGGCCTTCACCAAGGCTTTTACTGTTCATAAACAAGACTGACTTCCTAAATTTATGGGTTGAAGAGGACAAGAAGGTCTAGGCTCGTCGGCATATAACTTTTCTTTTAAGTGCTGCGCAGTTCATCCATTGTATGCAAAATTCAAATTTTGTATTTTTAACTTACAAATTTCTTTTTCTACGTCGAATCCTAATTAGTTCTAAGCATGGGAAAAGGAGGAAGATTATGTTACTTTTTTGTTAATGCTATAAGGGTACGGGCTAGCAAATTGTACAATTAGTAATAAGTGCGTTTTACACACTTATTTATGTCACAAAATATGGATAATTGTTGGTAATTATATCGAAATATGGTTTAATTCTACATAAATTGTGTTTTCTAGGGTAACATTGATGAAAATTTAGAAAAAAGGAACGAAAAAGGACTAAATGGAAGAAAAGTTCAAGGGAAAAAGTGCTAATAACCGAAAGATAACCCGGGAGAAGAAATGAAGATTGAAAGAGTAAAAAACCAATAGAACAAATGAATAAAGTGTTGGAAGAAGAAAAGTAAAAATAGATCAAGAAACGAGAAAATGGAGTTCATGGACCAAAATGTAAAGAATGAAAGTTTTCTTGAACTATGCGGTCGCATAGTTTTTCTTACATGCGGTCACATGTAGTACTTCAGAGAATTTCAGGGAGAATTTTATTGTTCTATGCGGTCGCATCCCTTAACACTATGTGGTCGCATAGTATGTTCTCAAAGGAAAAAAAAATGGTTTCTTTATTTCAATATAACTTTTATGAAAACGAATCTTGGAGTGTATTTTAAAACTCTAGTGTCGTTCAGAACGGATGGGGAAATATTTTAAGAGACTTTTGGAGCAGAGAAGAAGCCAAGAACACGAAGATTGAAGCCAAAAACACGAGAATCAATTCAAGAATTATATTGAATGACGTCGATTCTTTAATATTCATTTTATTTTCTCTTTCATAACATGCTAGGCTAGTTTTCTATGTACTTGGAGAACGATGAACCATGTGATATGAGTTTAAATTTTTAGTTTTATATGTTTGACATTGAATTACGTTTTTTAGATATTGAACAATTTATATGATTTTATTTTCTCCACAATTATTGTGCGCATTAGTTGTGTGAATTTGGTGGCCTATTGTACGCATTCGAAAGAAGGAAAATAGGTTCGACGTATATAAATTGTCGTAGAGTTCGATAGAGGATATAAATATACCGCTATACCATATGTGAATATTTACATGTTCATAAAAATTCATGCATTTTTATATATTCACATCCATCATGGAAATATGGTTGAGTCATATATAAAAGTATATTTAACATTACTCGAGAGAGATTTTTATATAAAATAGGAATATTGATTCGTCAAATTCAATCGTGTTGTGAATGTGTAAAATTAGGGTTAAAAATAATTACTGCAAGGAAATTCGATATCCTAGTATGTTTGTCATCTATTAAAAACATCAATTTGCATTTATTATGATTTGCATTTAATTTAGTTAATTTACTCGTAATTGTATATAGCTTATTTTAATTATAAGTTTAACACAAACAAACACATCATATTATTCTCGTTCAGTTAAGGTTGTGATAATTAAAATTGAACTAATCAATATTTGTGGGACGATACTTGGAGTCAAGATCCACTTTATTACTTGTTAACGGTACACTTGCGGTGGTTTTAACTGGAAATATATTTTGGTAAACAATTAGGATAAGACCTTAGTGTCAAAGGGCATAGATTGGTGACACCCCTATAGCAAGTTACAAATTTTAATGGCTAGATCACATATTCTACTAAGTCACCAATTCCATCGGTTTTGATGACAATTGCATGCAAAATAGTCTCATTGAAATAATTAAAATTGAGTTTTCAACTTGCAATGGATCTATAAGTAGAGTGCCTTGAAGAGAAATTTTTCCTTCCAAGGAGGATCACATGGATTTGTTGCACGGCCATAATTTTATTGCCTACGTGTATATGTCGGGAGCTTCAATTGAAAGCAAAATTGGAAAAGAAATTGAATGTATCTAATGGTCGCACAAGTTCCAATCCTCTTTTGGAGGGCAATAAATCACTACCTTTTATAAATTGGCTTTTTTAGTGTCACATTTTCTCCATTTTTTGTTTTTAATGAGCATATTTGGGATAGCTTACGGGATTCCTTATAAGTCTACAAAGTGTGGAGCCTATAAGATGTCATAAGTAGGGATGTCCCAACTTATGCCATCTTATAAGCCAAACAATGCTTATAAGAAATCTCATAAGCTATTCCCAAACATGCGACTAGGAAGCTACATTATCGACGTAGATGCTAATCAATGAGGATTGTGTTCGGGTCCATTTGCAAATCCGAATTGAACTGGATGTCTCCACTCCACTAAAACCTTAATGTCCTATTGTATAAATAATGGTGCCATAGTTTAGATCAACTTCAAGTACAAATAACTGTCACCATTTTGCTTCCTTTATGGCAAATTTTCAAAAATAGGTTAATTATAGACTGTTGAGAAAGTTGATAAATGAACAAGAAAATCAACCATGAGAGTTTCCAACATGGAAGGTTTGAACACAATTATAAATTGCTGTCCTCTAACGATATTTAATGCAACCGGGATAACTGCTTGAAGGCTTCAATGGCAAATAGTTTGCAAAAGTAAACAAATCTTAATCCAAGTTAGAATTAAGCAAAACCAAACTTGGAAATGATCTTTTAGAACAAATATATAAAACTTGATTTGATCTTTTGATTGGGATATAGGTATATCAATTTGATGTTCGTGATGTATTTTCCAACATGAAAACTATTCCTATAGAACATCAATCATCATGCGCGGAAATGTGCCAAAAACAAGCTAAAAAGGTATAAAGTTTGATGAAAAGACACAAGAATTCAAAACACCAACGGGCATATTTTTAACCGGGTGCCCACCCAATTCATCAAATTTGCCCATGTAATTGCAACACAAGGCCAGTTGATTATCCAGACCATTTTTCGACATTCACAATTTTTTGTTCTCGCTTGTTTTCCTCAAGGTTAACCACTTTTGAACAATATTCAATAATCCCCCACTTATTCAACTATAAAATGAGTACAAATTCAAGTATAACGATACTTAAACATAGAGCATAGATATCTTTCAATTTAAATTCAACCTTAGTTAAATCTCACAAAATGGTCATCGAAATCTTAGTTAGCATGAAAGTTTTGAACCTATTATTCCTTCTCATGATACCGGTGAAATCAAACACATAAGTATCAAGTGTTACAGGTTCCACACAATCTCGTTTAGCGCTCTTATGGCCTTGTGTTTCTTTTATTCATAAACTTTTAAGGAAAAAACATCCAACTCTCTATTGAGGCGTCACCATCTCGAAATTTATATAGGTAAAGTTCTTAAATTATCTTTGTTTAGAGATATTTGGTCATTCGATTTGAACTTTATTAAGAGTTATTGAAAGTCAACCCTCGTATTCATGAGAACCGGCATTTATAACTTATGATAGGGTTTAAAAGAATAATTAAGTGTTGAATCTATCCACTTATCGAATAACTTGTTGTTACCCTTTGGACCTACTAGTTGTTGTTCATACTAATTCCCTTGTGAGCGATTTAGCGAACGGATCAATCAAATTCTCATTTGACTTCACATAAATAAGTGAAATTATTTCATCTTTGATTAAATTCCTTACATAGTCATGTCTTAAACTCATATGTCCGGACTTACTATTATACACTTCATTGTAACTAAAGTGGCTTGACTATCACATAAGATGGATATGGAAGAATTGTTCATTTATCCCAATGGAATTTCATACATTAAATCCCTAAGCTATTCAACTTCTTTTCAAGTTTCAGCGAATGCCATAAATTTTGATTTCATAGTTGAGTGAGTAATGCACATTTGTTGGGATTTCCAAGAGACCGCATCTCCTCCAAGGGTTAATACCCAACCCGAGGTTGATTTATTCTCACCAACACTAGATATCCAACTAGCATCGGTAAATTCTTCTAGGATTTTCGAAAACTTAAAATATTGGAGACCTATATCCTTAATTTTCTTCAAATAATCAAGAATCCTCCCGATAAACTTCCAATGTTCTTTATTTAGGTTGCTAGTAAACCAAGTTTACTAATTGAAAATGATATATCAAATCTTGTACATTGCACAACTTACATTAGACCCTCGATAGCACCTGCTAACTCAAGTTGTAGTATAACTCTTCCATCATTCTTTACAAGTTTCCAACTTGGATCAAAAGAAGTGTTTGCCTCTTTAATGTTGAAGTGTTTGAACTTATTAATCACATTCTCAATATAATGTGATTGACTTAACATATAACCCCCACTAGTTTTGGTGACTTTAATACCTAGTATGGTATCAACTTGACCAAGATCTTTCATTTTAAATGTGGAAGATAGAAACATCTTTGTTTGTTTTTTACCTTGCATTGATTGCTCACAATCAATATATCATCGATGTATAAACAAATGAGCATAACATGATTATCACAGACTTTTGAATATAAACATTTATCAACAATATTTAGTTTAAATTTAAAAGACATTATTGCTAAGTTAAACTTTTCGTGCCATTTCTTTGGTATTTGTTTTAATCCATATAAGGATAGAACAAATCCTTTCGATTATTCTCTATAAGCCTCCTCATCAGGATCCCCATTTAAAAATGTTGTTTGAACATCCATTTGATGTATAGCAAAATCTTATATTGAAGTTAAAGCGAATATAATCCTAATTGATGTTATTCATGCAACATGTGCTATGTATCAAAGTAATCTATTCCCTTTTTTGTCGATACCCTTTGGTCACTGACCTAACTTTAAAGGTATTAAAAGGACCGTCCTCTTTGTACTTCCTCCTAAATACTCATTCGCAACCTATGGGTTTTTATCCGGTGGTAAAAATTGACTAATTTTCAAGTTTTGTTTAATATTACAGAATCAATTTCATCATTTGCTTCTTTTCAGAATCTCCACTTGAGGTTCCCTTAGAAAATTATTATCCGAAGATAACATACTCTCAAAGAACTCTACTTCAGAGAATTCGATAATAACATTGGTTTCCATGATTAATAAACGATATGCATTGCTATTTTGGGCATATCCTACAAAAGCGCATTTGATCCCTATAGAACTCAACTTTGTGCTTTTTGGATTTGTATTCTCACTATAAGTAAGGCAATCTCACATTTTGAAATAACTAGTTTTCGATTTTCTCCCTTTCTATAATTTATATAGAGAAACCTCAAATCTTTTAGAAAGAATCCCATTAATTATGTGACACTCACTTAATAAAGTTTTACCCTATAAGTTAGATGGCAACTTAGCACTTAATAACATAGCATTTATCATTTCAATTAGTGTCATATTCTTTCTTTCAGCCAAATCATTTTGCTCCGGCGTTCTAGGTGCATTACATTGATATATTATGACATGTTGTTCATAAAAAAGATTAAATTCACTAGAGAAGTATTTACCTCCTCTATCACTTCTAAAAGTTTTAATATTTCTATTTTAATTGATTTTCTACTTTGACTTTGTATATGTTAAAGGTTTTATCCTTATGTTTCATCAAGTAGATATAACAAAACTTAGAATGATCATATGTGAATGTTATTAAGTATCTATTACCTCATCTACTTAATATATGTCAAAATGAAATAAGTCTAGCAAATTTGATTTCCTTTCAACACTATGAAAATATTTCTTTAATTATTATAGATTTAACACATAATTCATGTTTATTATTTTATATACTTTCACATGAAATCATTCCAATTTTAATCATTCTTTTTACAATAGAAAAACCAACATGTCTAGTCTGTCATGCCATAGAAATATACTTGACAATATAGTTTAAATTTATATTTTTATTGATTTTATTGTCAATAGTATAAAATTTGATCATTCTATCACTAGAATAACATTTTCCAACAAATACACTGTTTCGGGAAAATATAGGTTTGTCCAACTCATATGTGAACTTAATTCCCAATTTTCACAACAAATCACTACTTACAAGATTTATATTTATATTCGGTATATGTAATACATTTATTAGTGTGGTCTTCTTGCAAGACCTGAATTATAAATCTATGCTTCCTTTGTCAACAACTTTTGATTGAACTTCATTTCCCATTTGAATGTGTTCGTCATCCATTTCTTGATAGAGTTTGAAAATGAATCTATCATAGCACACATGTATGATGGCACAAGTATCATACCATCATTTTTGAACATTTCTTTTGATCGAATTCACAATACTCAGGCAGCAATGATATTTTCAACGGAGTTCACTTTGACTTCTTGTGTTAGTTGTTTGTGATGTCTACAATTCTGAATATAATGTCCGAGTTTGCCACATACATAACAAGAAACTTTGGATTTCTTCTTGTTCTTGTTATCTTTGTTGGGCTTTGAGAATTTCCTCTTCTTGGAATCCTTGTTGTAGTTGATTGGTTGATCCAAGTCATGGGCATTGGAAGTGCCCTCACGAGAATGTTCATTCTCATCTCGTACCATTGACTCTTCCTCTATGTGAATATATTTTTGAATCTCTTCCAAAAAATAATCTTTTGAACTGTGAAGAATTTGCTTTATATTACTCTTCCATGAAGATGATAATTTCACAATGATTACTTCAACTCGAAAGGTTTCGAGAAGATTATTGATAATAACTTGCAACTCATGTACTTGTACAAACAATGGCAAGTTATCAAAAAAATTGAAATCAAAATATTTAGAAATCAAAAACTTTTTGGTACCTTCTTTCTCAACCTTGTATTTGGTTTCTTTTGAAGAAATCATAGAGGCGATCGGAGAGAGTGTTCAAAATATATCCTCTAGATATCAATTCATCTTCTTTTCTCTTATTCCTATCTGCTCTTGTTTCGTCAGTGTCATTTCGAGTTGTTTCTGGCAATGGCGCCAAATCTGGATTAAAGATATAAAAGATCTTCAAGATTGTAAGAAAAACTTCAACTTATCATTTCATCTTGTAAAGTTCGGCCCGTCGAAATTGTAAAGTCTCACAAGGTCTTGATTCATCATCTTTATCGTAACCATGATTGTCTCATTCTCCATGTTGAAAATGTCGTTTGAGATTTTTGAGAAAAATTGATGAATGAACAAGAAAACCAACAACAATAATTTCGTCAAAATGAAAGGTTTGAATACGATTATGAATCGCTATCCTCAAACGATACTTGTCACAATCGAGATAAGTATTTGAATGCTTCAATGGCAAATAGTTTGTAGGAGTAAACAAACACTAAACCAAGTTAGAATTAAGTAAAACCAAACTTGGAAAGGAACTTTTAGAACAAATATATAAAACTTGATTTGATCATTTGATTTGGATATAAGTGTATCAATTTGATGTTTGTGATAAGGTTTCCAACATGAAAACTATCTTTATTTATAGAACATCAATCAACATGCACGGAAAGGTGCCAAAAACAAGCCAAAAAAGATATAAAGTTTGATGAAAAGACACCAAAAAATTCAAAACCCCAACAGATATATTTTTGTACTGGGCAGAATTCAAAACCCCAACGGCCATATTTTTGTACTGGGCGGCAGCCAAGTACAAAACAGCGCTATCCTAATTCATCAAATTTGCCCCTACAACACAAGGCCGGGTGATCGCCTAGGCCATTTTTCGGTCTTCACCGTTTTTTGTTCTCATTTTATTTTCGCTTGTTTTCTCATTGTTGGTCATTGTCATTACTTCCAAAATTACTCTTCGTTGTTAATTTGAACAATATCCAATATAGACAACATTATAGAAGCTTTTGAGCTAATGCGTTCTCTCAGGCGAGAAAACTAAAGCTCCATGTGCCTATGATAGAGTGGAGTGGACTTTATCTACGAGTTCATGCTAAAAAACGGGTGGATTCGGCTGATTTAAGGAATGTATTTCTACTGTGACTTATTCTATTATTATCAACCGAAACTCGTGTGGTTTTATCAAACTGTACAAAGCTCCTGTCCCCATATATTATCTCCTTCGTGCAAAAGGTTTATCTACATTGATATAGCAGGAGGGAAATGATAGGCAGTGCAAATATTCTCGTGAAGATCTATGTTGCTTTTTGCTGATAACAGCCTTGTTTTTGTCATGGCAAACTAAATGATTGCCAAACAATGAAAAAAAATCTTGAAGCATATGAATTAGCATTGGGACGCGAAGTTAATATGCAGAAGTTGGCCATGATATACGGCAAACGGTTTTGGAATTTTTCGTATTCAGAATTATTGGCAAAAATTACAGTTCTGGTAAAGAAGGTTCTTCTCTACATGAGAAAGAAGGTGCTTATAAAAGTTGTTGCACAGGCTACGAGTGTCGTTCAAAAGGCCAAAAGTTAATAGAGGTTTCGGCTTTCACAATCTAGTTCATTTTATCTTTGTATTATATTTCAATTTTAATTAGTTTAGTCTTTAATTATATATATTTAGAGTTTAGTTGTTATTCAAATTCTATTTATTGTTTTAAATAAGAGTTGTAAGCATGATGGCATGACGTTATTTTTCAATTGAAATAAAAATATTAATTGTTAAGATTTTCTCCAATTTGTGGGTCCTAAATCGATATACATCAGAATCAACGATTTTGCGGTCAAGATCAAGAATTTGGTAATTTTTATAAAAAAATCGACGAATATTTCATTTCTAAATTCATCGTATTCTTTGTGTATCATGGTATTTCTATATTGTTCATTATGTTTGTCAAAATATATATCGTTTTCATCATCCTACATTCCTACTCTAGTAGAAGTGACTGCATGCAGATCATAGACTTGATGGCGAATTTCGAGAGTTTAAACTATGCACTTATTCTAATGGAAACTGATTGCGCATTCCATTAGCTTGCTAAGTATGCCTCCTTTTTTTTTAACAGAGTAACGTTTAGTCAGGTGTTTCTCTAGATATTGTTGTAAACATTGTTATTTTGCAAAGTTTTTCATTGATGAGTGTGTTTTACTCATGAATTTTATATAATTCTAACTTGATTGGTGGCTAAATCTTATGAGTATCGAACATTTTTAATGTGTTCGTTAGTATTAGTTTATAGGTTTTGTGACGTGGTGTTAATTAATGCAAAAGTTGGAACAAGTGGCTTGAAATAAATTGAAGAGAAAGGAGAAGAAAATGGCAAAAGAGTCAAATTCTTACATCAAAATAAGAAAAAGGAGAAATATGTCCCGAGAGGTGGAGCCAAAATCTGTTAGAAATTCAAAATATGTGGCGCATCAAAGCCAAAATTGAGAAAACACCCGAGAGGTGGCGCCCCGATGCCACCCTGAAAGAAGATGCGCGCGACGCCACTCACAGGCACCTAGTAGCCGCCTGCTGTCGCCTAGGGCGCAGATTTTTTGCCCTTTTAAAGACCATAAAGACTCCACATTCGGAAAAAGCATTAAAGAAAGTATAAAAACAAGAAGAGAGACACCTGGGAAGGGTTCCACACATTGAGAAACAAGCGATACAACTTGAGAATTAGGAAAGTAAATCAAAGGAAAAAAAACAATAAATTAAGGATTATAAGATTGATTGGGACAAGAAGATCATCTTGTGCAAGATTCATTCGCTTATCTACATCTTTATTCAAAATCTGATAATGTACTCAATGAATATTTATTGTTTTTTCATACATTTTGATTAGCTAAATCTTTTATTAGAACAAACCATGTATCTATTTGAGACCTTATATTTCTTTTATTCAAGATCTAGTTCTTTAAAAAGTATATGTGTTGATTTTATTTATGAATCTATTGCTTTGAATTATTTGGCCAATAATTTAATATTTTCTGAATCTATTACGAATCGATATGTGAGTTTTAAATTTAAACCATGTAGTAAAATTCAGTAATCTAGTATAAAACGTAGAAATCCTTATGCTAGTTAATACGATCTTTACGTGAATTTTTAAAACAATACTTGTGTTTAACTAAAAAGGGTTCATATAGAACTATGAAATTGAATTAGTTAAATAAATTCAATGAGAATTTTAGAGGGATGAATTGAATATGTTAGAAGAATTCGATCGAGCACTGCATTAGATTTGTGAATCTTGATTTAAGAATTAAAGATAATCAACAAATGAAATTGTGAGTCCTGATTTTCATTCCATGTTTAGAACCCTAATTCAAGTTTGGTTGCGTTTAGATACATTCTAATTATTAGTAATATTTAGATCAAAAAATCACAAAAATCATACTTGTTTTCATTCATCAAATAGAAGTTAGAAATAATAAATTAAATATTAAATTATAATCCCGCGAAAACAATAATTCGGACTCAAATATCCATTATACTAATTGTTACGATTAAAAAACGTAACATTCATCAATAAAAGTTCATGTTAAAAAAATTCTCTATAATCCCAAGATTATAGAAGGGTTTTAACTTATGAAAATAAATTAAACCACAGTTTGACAACCATTATCTGGTGGAAAATAGAGTCTTGAATAGTGATTTTTAGGAGAATGTATGGTAAAAAAATATGAAAAAATTTTGAGTTTTGCGTGTAAATTATTTTTGTTGTGTGAATATATAGTTAAAAATGAGTATATTAGAAAAATAGTTTGAGAATAGAATTAAACTAGATGTACATTTTAGCTTACACTTTAGATGGCATTCCCCCTATGTGGAGAAAATTCGTGCAGTGATGTAATGTATGAGTTGAAAATCTAGAATGTAGATGTTGCTATGTGAAAGTGTGTAAAATAAAGTGTAAAGGAGAGTGTACATGTGGCATGATTATCGATAAAAAAGATGGTTATGTAAGTGTTATATCTTAAGTCCAATCAACTTTGAATATAAATATTTTTAGTGTATAATTGATGCATTTTGATGGCATATATATTATTTAATTAATATTCAATTAAATTAAATAATAAAATTCATAGATTCAAATCTTAGTAATTTTTTAATCACAACAAGTTGTGATTGTGAGATACAAATTACATATAACAGAATTCTAATTCATCAATGTTCATAAGTAATAACGAGATACATATATTATTATTACGGATAGACCATCACGTGTGACATTTTTTACTTATGAAGTAAGTAGTTGATCTCACGAGGTAAAATATGATGACACTTAAATGAACACGTGAATGTTTTGTTATAAAACAAAACATTGGAGATCCGCTTGAGAGATTTCACATGGATAACTATCCGTGGGTCAGTGGTTAATATTTAACATTTGATAGTGGAATTTATCATTCGACTTAAAGTTATCATAGTATCTTATATGAGGACAATTATACTTTGACGATATTGGATGTTGCTTTGACAAGACTTGTTAATACAACATCATTCGGTATGCCAAAAATCATATGAATGTTATAAATGATCAATATATGATTTGTCACTTTTAAACTAATTTCATTCAATTAAGTTGATAACGAAATCTTTGGTTATGTGTACTTATAAGTCGAAAAAGAGTTTTCGACCTATATTGACTTAATATTATAATGAAAGATATGATCAATAATTGAGATTGACAAATATGCATATCACATAATCGATCACATCATATTGAATAAATAATTATAGTTTCGCGGTAAACGACCAAATTTGATTTTGTTATACCACGTGACATTTTTCTTTACACGTATTGCCCTAACATATTGTTAGATGTCAATTTGGGAAGATGGATGTGAATTGGTGATAAATTAAAAATTGGTATTTTAATTTATTGATTTTGATTATATCAAAATAATAATTTATGATATTAGACATCGTGATCAATAACCTACTGGGTAACACATAAAAATAGAACTAGAAGAATGAGACTCATCAATTAATTAAATTTTGGTCCGAGTTAAGTATCAATTCCATTTGTATTTGTATTAATAAGTTATTGGGGTTTCAGAAATAATAGAACATAATTCATTATCTTGCTAGTACATGAAAATAGAAATCCTAATTTTCTCATTCTTGTTTTCAGTGTGGATTTTTATTGGATGCTGGATAATTGAACAGTCGTGGATTGCAGATCGTAATTGTTTGTGTTTCAAGTTCAGCAAATGAGTTTGTAAAATTTATAAAATGTATAATTCTTATCACAGTTTCTATCTAAATACAAAGAAGATTTTTAATGGGAATTGAAAATTTTATTTAAATTTTGTCATGCATGTTTAGTAAATTCCCAATGGGTTAAAAAGTGGCCAAAATATGTAAAAGTATGAATGGCTAAGAAATGCTCTTTACAGTTTGCCACCACTTTGAAAGGTGGAGATCTCATCAACTTTGAGATTGATGCATGCAAGCCACATAGTAGCCTGATCTGACCGTCAATGACCACAATCAGCGTCTCTGATGCATTTTCGTTTTTCCACAGGGCCCACACAACAAACATCCATGGCCCACACTGCACATCTCTCCCAACTATCAAAATTCGTAAAACGAAACGAACCCATAGCATTTGGTGAGAATCCACAGACCACAGGAAATGTGAAGAAACAATGGAGAAGAAAATTAACGGCTGCGATGGCGCTGATGATTCCGGCGAGGTGAACCCTAAGTCACCGGCGATCAATGCTCGTGATAAGGCTGCTGACAGTTTCTATGGAAAGCTAAGCAAGTTGCACGAATCGTCAGGGCTGAGTCGAGTGTGAGATTTATACTTCTTCTCTTTTCTCTACACACACGAATCAATGCATGTCGTGTCTGAGTTATAGTTTCGAGCTCTCCTTTCTTGGAATTCGAATGCTAGTTTAGGCTTTGAACATATCAAGTTGCTTGTTTGAGCTTATTGGATTCAGATACTATATCTAACTTTGCGTTCCATCTTGAAATGGTCTCAAAGTTCATTAAGTTCAACGAGCAATTCGGTCTGCTTAAACTATACAAGCACTAAGATCAAGATTGTATTACTCAAATCAGCCACCATCTTAGTCCTGTTGATGGAAAAATCCATATCGCTTTAAGTATATTCAACGTAAAAGGGCTTGAGCTGCTATTCATTTTAACAAGGTTGACTTAATAGTTATGTTGTGTTCTAATTTAGAAATCGAAACTTAGATTTGTGAGAAATCCATTCGAAAGTGTAGTTATGGGCACTGTTTCTTGTGGTTTCATTTTGTCTGGGGATTCTAAATTTGAAGGTTTTGATGTATTATATGTTGACTGGCAACAATAAATTTAGGAGAAACAAATTAATTTCTTTTTGAAGTGCTCATTTTGCTATGTTATTCACAAGGTAGAATCAGAGATGAAAATAGAAAATTTGATTGCATGCGCTTTGCAAATGTGTCTATGGGCAGTGCATAATGCTGAACCATATAGAGTTTAGTGGTTAAGGGCTCATTACCAGCTGAAAAGAAGGGGCTGGGTGTTTAAGGTCTTACATTTTTTTCTTTAAACGTTCGTTTGTGCGTGCGTGCGCGGAGTTGAGGATGCGGGGTGCAGCCTTGCAGTGGTCCGAATCTATATACTAATATGTGCATTTTTAATGTTGCAAAGTGCTAATACCTTTGGACACTTTGAACTTTGATATGCTGGACTAAGACTGAAAAGTAATTTGTCATTCTCAATCTGTGGTCATGTTGGCTATTTTCTTCAAAACTTAAATTTTAATTTTTCTTTTTGCATCATATTTCAGCAACTTATTTGCATATTTCGTTTTGTAATTTGTTTTATATGCTTAGTTAAATAAAATATGTGTATCCGTGTATGTCTGAGATGCATTATGTCATATATTCAACGGCTTTCTGTGTACACGAGTTAATAAATTGGAATTGCTTATTTATCTCTTCATCGCTGCTGTATGCTGGATCTTATTAAGCACTATGTTATTGAGCCACATTAAAGAAGTCCGTGCGGAGATATTCAGTACCTCGATTTAGCCCACTGCTCACTGAGAGCAGTAACACTGAGGCAATGCATTTTGATTATTTTAAATCCATATCCTCCATAAATTCTCCAAGATAATAAGGGCCTTTATGCTCCCAAAAGACCCTGGGTAGACAATTTGAAGCACGTGATCATGCTATCATAGAAGCTTGTGTGATATAAAGGTTACCTCTTTATTTATTTTAGTCATTGGGAAGCCAAAGCTTGACTTTACAAAACTAGTAAAAAGGATTAAGCTAGGTGCTTACCATTTTTTTGCTGACCTTTATCCAAAACTGCTTGCTGCTCGCTGCATTACTTACTTAGAATATTAATGCTGAAGCACTGGATCTTATTTGCCTCTATTTATCGAGACCCAAAATATTAGCAAGTCACATTGGGGAAGTTTACAAAAACTGATGATAGTAATTAGTCCATCAAAGTTTCAGAAACCAAAAATAAAATAAATTCATGTGGGAGTTTACAATATGGCATATCATTGAATCCCTTTTATCCCAAGGCATGTGCTAATTGGTATTTTGTAAATTTTGATTGGTTTCCTTCCTAGACGTCCCTTCGGGTGGGGTGAGTTCAAGATTGAAATCTGGTGGAATTCTTTCCTGTGCAGCTTTAATTTTCGAGAAGCAAACTTGGATTTGCATCTTCTTTACAAAGAAGTGACTCAAAGAGGAGGGCTTCATCAGGTATGTTTGGTTTTGTATTTATAAGTCTCAAAGACTACTGCCTACGTTGTTGATGGTGATACGTATTGCAGTTCCTTTTTATATTGATTGACACTTCTCCTGATTTTAAGTGCTGGTGCCATCAAATGGGTGACTGAAAACAACAAAACTGGGATATGATGTAATTTATGCCCCCGTTAAGATTTTTGAGAAATGCTGTTCTATTGCAAGTTATGTAAGGTTTATCCCAATATGTAAATTTTCATTCACCATCTCAAGTCTATTTTATGTAATTGGAAAGATAAATTATTTGATGTAGGTTGAGTTTGTCTGTATTCGATCTCCTCAATTATGTAATCTTTCTTGTAAAAAATTTCAGGTTACAAAATATGGGAAATGGTATGAAGTTGCATCTACCTTGAACTCGCAATGCAGTGTCTCAATGAGACCGATAGAAGTTCAAACAGTTTATGAAAATCTCCTGTACCAATTTGAGCAAATTTACCATTATAGGGTGCCTAAAGAAGCAAACACAAGGCCAGATAAAACTTCTCTAGGTCGAAAGCTAGTTTCAACATATCATTAAGCTAACCCTTTCTTTTATTCTTGTTTTGCTATTGGCATATAAAAGAACAAGTTCTCTTCATGTTAAAGTGTTAGTGCATTGGATTTGCAGGTCGTTCGAGTTATGGGGACAGCTTGAGCTGCATGACAGGAAAGCGGAAGTATTGTGATAGCTCGTCCTCTTTGTCAACTGTTTGTTCTGGTGATCTGGAGGGTCCAGAGAAAAAGAAGATCAACAATCATTCTTACCAAGTTTCTGCAGGTTAATCCTTTTTTTTCTTCAATCAAATGATGTCAGTGAAGAATGATCTTATTAATTCTAGTCAAAGGCACCGCATAAAGATAGGAAAGCATTTATATAGATATTTTTGTTACGATACAGATATTTGAAATTAGTCACTTCTTTTTATTAATCAAGAAAATGCCCATCGTCCAGCTTAGATATTTTCTTGCCTTCTTTCAGTAATATTCTGACAGTTTCTGTAAAAAATCAAAAAATGAATCACAAGCTCGACTACTTTTTCATGCTTGTATTAATGAACTGTGATGGTTTAAATTGTCCAGTGGATCAGATACAAGCCATGCTGTCGATTGCAGATAAGGAGTTGATAAAGGAAGCTGATGCTCCCCTAAAACCAAGGACCGGATACCAGATCTTCCTTAGGATAGCATGTCATGGATTAAAGGAAATTTATGGAGAGAACTCCAGTAGCCAGAATATTCGGGACATGGCAATTGAGACATGGAGGCATCTCTCTGAGGAAGACAAATTGGTAATTAATTTCAATGTGTCTGACATCGTACTGTTCTTGGAAACTACTACAAATTTTAAATCTATTGTAATATTTTTATTACAAAATTATGCCTTGGTGGAAAATGAATCTTAATGAAAATTAGAAACAATTGGATATTAAAACATTTTAAAGTAGTGAATTTTGGGAATGCAATACACTTTTTAAAATGGTTGGAACATGACACCATGCCGAAACTTGAGTTTTTTTTGCCTTTTTTTTTGCAGCCATACATAGATGCACATAAGATGGACAGAGAGAGATATAATAGAGAATTAGCTACTTATGAGCGTGCACTGAACCCCTCTTCATCTTCAGAAATACACAATGACTATTTCGTGTCTTTTCAACCTGAACATGAAAACGTCCTTTCGCAAAATGAGTCCTCGGTTGAATTGGCGAATCAGATGTTGAAGAATGCACAATCGAATGACCCTATATTGCAGACGTATTGGGATGAATTCTACGGCTCCCTGGATTAGCCAGTTAAAGAATGGACGAATGGATAGTTTTGATGTGCAAGGTCCATTAGTGCTGTTTTTGGAGGTAACGTATCTGGATTTATTACACTTTAGTATATCTAGTTCCTGTGGTTGTGTACATTTAAGCCTGAACTACAGGTCTTTTGAACATGATGTTTCAAGTATTTTGTATATGAACCTTTTACGAGTTTATGTGGATCTCCTTAATGTTTTCTAGTGTTTGCATGGACAACTCAAATTGGTATCTTATGGCATGTTTTGTAGAGTAGATTGGATAAAATTGGATAGTATTAAGAAAGAAAAAAAAGTTAAAAAGTTTTGGTTCAGAAGACTTATTATATGGTATTTTAGGATGAATAATCACGTCGAGAAGCTATTTATATGGCATTGTAGAAAGTATTTTTACACAATAAAAACTCTTTCGTGTGCAAAAAAAGAAAAAAAAATATAACTTACCATCAATTTCAGTTGTTAAGAAATTAAATCTCACATCGAATAAAGATGAAAATATAAATCAACTTATAAAGATTTGGGTTTCTCTTCTTAACGAGGTTGACCTTTTAAGATGGCTTCCTATAATATAATATCAGAGCTCATTAAACTCCAACGAACAAATCGATCCGATTAAAACTAAAAAAATGAGCATGTGGATTCAAAATTGGTTTGCTCAAACGAGTTACCATAGGGGCATGTTGTTCAGCTAAAACCCGCAAACGAACTGGATCGTTGACAACTAAGAGAACTCAATTGAATTTTGAGTTTATTGTTACCACGAGGAATAATGTCTAATTTCTAGTTCAATAACTTTTATCAAATTTGAAGTTACGTAATATCAAAGAGATAGTTTGTATATTTTCTATTCTAATCATAAACTAAGAAACCAAATAAAGTATTTATTTAATATGTGAATATTTGTATTGAAATATTGAATCCACTTATAGCTATTTAATTCAATTCTTAATTTGTAATCTAGTAAATTCATGCATTTAGGACAATCGATAATTTACTTTTATTCAATATTTTTTTAAGGTATATTAAATCTATGTTTAACACGACTCGATCATATTCATAATTCGAATTCATATGAAAAATACATTAATTCACATGATTTATCACATGATTACAATATATATTATTCCTAATATATATTGTCTGTGTTGATTTTGTCACGTTCTAGACTTATTATAAGTATTCCTACATTATAACAAGTAACTTATTATTTAATTGGTGATCAAACAATCAAATAATTCAATAAAAATGTAAAATCAATCAAGAAATACTAAACTAATTGTCTTGAATTAAAATAAACAAACAATAAAGTTTATCATTCATCCAATACATAGGAAACCAAAGATAGCATTCAGTTTAACACTATGCGGCCACATGTAGTAAGGAGGTGTGGCCGCATAGAAGGATCTTCATCATCCAAAAAGTGTCCAAAGGGGTAGTTGTGGCCGCAAGTGATTTTAACTATGTGGCCGCATAGTATAAGCAACATTTTTCGTCGGATAGCTTTCAGTATTTTGATTATATCTTTTAATTCGATATTCGATTGAGATGATTCAAAGTGTTTGGAAAGATAACTCAAATGACTACAAATCTTCCAGAATTATTATTTTTCGAATTCAAGTGTTTGCTAGCGAAAAATGGGTCTCGAACTGAAATAAAAAATTCGAAGCATAACTTTTTCGGCTAAAAGTTGATGTGTGATAATAATTTAACTATAATTCATCATTTGACTTCTTTTCTCATCCAATTGACCCAAAACACTCTTGAATCTTCATCATGAATTCCGACACAACTTTTGAGTATTTGCACTTTAGTCCCCAGACTTTGAATTTACTTCATTTTAGCCCATTTTCTATTATTTCTTCCAATTCTTTGTCCGAACATGATTTTTTCGTATTAAAAGCAATAAATAACAAATTAGACACTAATCCGTCCAAAGATTAACAAAATATCATTATTCAAGACACCGAATAAGTGTAGAAACTACACTTATTAGATGTTAAAGGATAAAATTATACATTGAGTAAAGATGAAAACATAGACCGGGTTGTAAAGATTTGGATTATTCCTCTTAATAAAGTTGATATTTTAAGATGAAACTCATATCAGGATTCTACTTAAGTCATTCTTAAATAAAAGGTCAAGAGTTTAAATTTTATGTGACGCAATAGAAAACTATTAGGGGTAAAATGAGTTTAGGCTCTCTCAATGTGGATAGTATGCAAGTTAACGGTTTGTACACAAACACTACTAGTATTCCATTGAAGCTACTCGATGGATCAACCAATATTGATAGCACGGAATATTGCAAAATTATTGGGGCTCTACAGTGTTTATCATTGACCAGACCTGATGTATCTTTTTCTATCAATAAATTAAATAGTTTATGCATAAACCCACAAAAACTCCTAGGACAACGGTCAAACGGGTTTTATGGTACAATTTTCCATGGCATCCTACTACTTAAACATGCCTCACCCACTATACAAGCCTACTCTGATGTAGATTGGGCAGGAAATCTAGATGATCGGAGCTCAACATCAGCCTATGTGATACTACTTGGGGCAATCCAATTTCTTGGAGTTCAAAGGAGCAACGGGCTGTAGCAAGGTCATTAACGAAGGCCAAATACCGAGCATTAGCAATGACAGCTTCTGAAACGGTTTGGTTATAAAATTTGTTCCAAGAATTGGGGTATCCTCTGCTTCATCCTGCTCAGTTATTATGTGATAATTTAGGCCGCACACACTTAAGTTTCAATCCAGTGAGTCACGCATGAAACACATTCAAATTGATATTCATTTTGTTCAAGATGTTATCTAAAAAGGAATCCTCAAAATTCAACATGTTCATACCACTGATCAACTTGCTGATTTACTAACTAAAGCATTGTCCAAACATAGGACTACGCTACTAAGAAACAAGATTGGAGTTACTGATGGCACACCACTCTTGAGAGGGCATTTAAGGGAAGAAATGTCTTCTATAAACTCAGCAAACAAATCATCATAATCTTAGCAGGGTGATCTGATCCTTTCCAACATGTATTACTCACTCATTGAAATTAAATTAATTAAAAGTATAGTCATGGATTTGCTTTTATTGTATGGACTAATATAATTCTCTCATTTCAGTAATTATGTATATATACAAATGTATGCTACGAATGAAAAGTAATGTTCTAAAAGGTACATCTAGACGCCGCATTGGCACAATGCGCGGCGCAAACGCCAAGCCAAGTGTCGGCGCCTTATTTAACGGTCAACGACAATTATTGACTGCTAGGTGTGCATTATTATCTTCCTTTTTTTAAAAAAAATGTTTTTACAATTCTTTTAAATTATAATTTAAAGGTTGATTTACATTTAGAACTTATCTTTTTGTTGAGAACTTTTTTAAAAATATATAAAATTCATATAAATCTGTTTTAGATGTTTGATATGTATTATTTTTAATTATTAAATGATTTTTTGATTGATTAAAAATTGAAATAATATTAAAATAAGAAAACTTCTTTTTACGCTTTTTACGTCTAAACTCGCTTAGTCCATAGATTGGTTTTTACGTATCTCCATACATTACACCTTTGTTTAGTAAAAAAATTTAGATTTCCAACTAATCAAATTTATTTTAAAATAAACATTTAATTGTATTCACAATTTTTATTCATTATTAATCACAAATTTCATTCTAAACAATTTATAATCTCAAATAATGTACTTTTAAAGTTTAGGTAGACACCCCGTTAAAAAGCCATAATTCAATAATTACCCCCAAGAAATATATATTTGGTCAACGAGGACCCCCACGCATCAAAATCGAGATAGATCCCTCCAACTCCTTTCTTCTGCACCCCCCTCTACACCCTACTTGACCCAACCCCACTCCACCCCGCACGCCACCAATACAAGCACATTTCTATTTTTGCTGGGGTAAATTTGATAAGAGTTCCCCCAACTTCATGCAGAGTTTCGATTGAGTCACTCAACTTTAAAAAAGTTTCAATGAAGTTAATAAATTTTAGTATTATTATAAGTCCATTCACCATGTTAGATGTTGTTAATGTAATCAATGGAATCTAAACTATCTGATCGTGTGGATGTCAATATCAAAAAGAACGCCACGCGAGGCTTATGGCATTCACAAGTTTATATAACATAGTTCCATACCTACAACTTGTTGAACTTCGTCATATGTGGCATTACATATCCTTAAGATGTCCAATTATTTAAGGATACAAAATGAACATTTAAATTGATTCTAAGCACGAATAAGATTGTTTGCTTTACTCTTCCATATCTTCACGAGCAAACTTCGTTAAAGCAAAGCAAACTAAAGCAAGGCAAACTCCGTTAATTGCTTTAAAGATGTCAAAAGAAGATACTGAATTTGAAAATATTAAAGTTTTGTGACTTGATTGAGACTTTAAAAGTTGGGTAACCTCCAATAATTTATCCCTTTTTGGCATCTTTTTTCCAAGTAAAAGTTGCATACAACGTTCTTTTCGCTTTCCTTAATTTTGGTTAAAAATCAACCTTCCTTCATAGCTTCCACAATTAGGAAGAAACAAAAAGTCCTCCACAAAACCTAAAAGAGTTTGTTTGAATGAAACTCCAATGAGAAAAGTATCAATTTTTTTCACAGAGTTCATACTTCTGCCTATCATCATTTCATCACTAAATATTAATGGCTTGCTTTCTGAACCGGCGCAACCAAAACCGGGCGATTATCTCAATAGTTCGACTACAGTCCCCGCTTTCCCTGTCCAGACGGAGCCTCAGACATGCCGGCTGGACCTGTCGGCCGAACTGTTTGGCGGCGTAAACGCAGCCTGCGGCCGCAAGCTGGACCGGAGCAGGTGCTGCCCGGTGCTGGCTGCGTGGCTCTTCGCTGCGCACGCCAGGTCGGCTCTACAGTTGACACATACACCTCCTTCAACGATTACCAACGACATGCCAATGATTCCTGACGACTCAGAGAAGTGCGTAGATTCGCTGCAGGACTCCCTACAGAGCCGCAACATCCATATTCCCCAGCCCAATGCATCTTGCGACGCCGTCTTGTGCTTCTGTGGCATCCGGCTCCACCAGCTCACCTCCCTCAGCTGTCCGGCAGCGTTTAATATCACTGAGAATCACATAAACGCCACTCCCTCTGCGGCTGTGAGGAATTTGGAGCACAATTGCCGGAATTCTTCAAATGCCGGTTGCTCAAAGTGCCTTGGTGCTCTGCAAAAGGTCAATCCCTTTCAATTCTCCAAATTTTATTTGATAATATTTTAAGAAGATTTCGTTGAAGTTGAAACTGGTTTAATCAGTTTATAGTAATTTTATTTTTATTTTTAAATATGCTTCAAATTACAGTCAAGTAATTTTTATTAGTGTTAAAATTGTACTAATAAAGGAAAGATGCTTATTTTAATAGTTATTCTTACTTATTAACAAACTTCTATTAGTAAAAGAATTTTTTTTTTTTAAAAAACTTACTTAATGAAAAACTTCTAATTATGCTCAGAGATTAATGGAAACATAGAAATTTGTGTCTCTTAATTTATGAAAAGTCTAATTTACCCCTGTTCAATGATTACTTTGCAGTTGAAAGGCGATGGTGAAAGTGGAAGAAAAGAAATTGAGCGCGAAAAGGATGATCGAGCAAGCAAGATGTTGAGCCGAGACTGCCAGCTCATGGGCTTGACATGGCTGCTGTCTCGTAACAAGACGGCGTACATACCCACTGTATCCGCTGTATTACGGGCCGTCATGTACAGTTCGGACCCTTCACATGAGTCCAAATGCAGTCTCGACGGAGAAAATATGCCGTTAGCTGTTGATTCCCTTCAGTTGGAGAAGTACGATTCCTCTTCATCGTCCCCCTCGACGTTGTGGCTTTCACAATTTCTTACATTTTCTATTCCTATTTTCCTTTTAATATTCTTGGTTTTCTTTGTTTAGAGGAATAAGTTGTTTAGGAATTTGGGATTTGTTTGTTGTTGCATGTCATGTGGCTCCCCTGCCCTTTTTGTTCCTGCGATTTTTAATGTAGGGGTATCACGTGAAGCTAATTGACAAATGGTGAATAGGTTTATTTTTGTCTTTCTCACGGTAAAATTCACTTTGAGACAAAGTAAATCCCACGAGACAAATTTCTAGCATTATACTATTTGTTGTACCATGTTTCAATTTTATCTGACGGAATGTTTATCACTTAATGCCACATGATGTCGTTGTATGTTTCACGAACATCGAAAATTTTTACCTTATTCGAATTTTTGAATGAAAGTTAAAAGTCACTGTTTAATTAATTTTGAAATAAAGAAAAATCTTTTTGAACAATTTTATTCCACTAAATCCAATTTCCCATTTTATTATTAAGTAGAAGCTACATGATTTGTATTCTACATATTCTTTTAATAGTAGTAATTTTTTTCTCTCCATGTGACTAACTATAATAAAGTGTTCAAGTAGGTCTCATAGAAATGATAACCTCCAATACTATATAGAAAAAATTAAATATTCAGTCGGTATTGTACGTAACAATTAAATAATAATAGAAAAAAGAGTAACATTTTGGAATCATCAAAACTCGAGGAAAATGTACCTTGAGTATGTTGGTCGTAGGGATTAAAAGTGTTATGGTTAGGTTTAAAACCAATAATTAAAGTTAATCAATTTCAAGGTGTGACGTTTTCAGGATAGAACCACGGGTTTACGTTTGTCTTCATTCTCGTCCTACAATTATGTGCGTATGTTTATGCTTCCAAGTTTTCTTCGCTCCCCCTTTGACATAATTTTTGGATGTAAGGCTATCGCGTCCCTCTTCAACTTGTAAATGTATTTCAATTAATCCATACGTCCGCGTGATTTCTACGTGGAGACCTAAAAATATCAGTATTGTTTTTGGTAATATAAAATTAGGATTTCTAATTCTCAACAAAAATCAATTAATACAACTGAGGTTGAACATACACAAATCTAATACGCAAAACAGATTATTTAAATTTTGTAGTTATCCAATCAGAGGAATAATATACGTACAACAATTATAATTATTTCAATCTAAATGCACTAATTTGTTGATGTGGTTCTCTTGGATTGAGAGGAAGTCGCTGTTCGTTTGAGAACTATGGCCCGAGGAGGAATCGGTGAAGAACACTATCCGTTCCTGACTTTCGACGAACAATTTAAGAGATCGTGGGATTGGAGGCAAGTTCACATCCATGACGCCTTCAAGAATCTGAACGACATGGCCCATTGATGGCCTAATATTTTCCTCATCTTGTATGCACCAACTAGCAACTTTACATATTCTCGATACCTCTTCTGCATCAGCGTGTCTATCTAATGCAGGGTCTAACAGGCCAAGCATGTCGCCACCCTCTGCTATCACACTTGCAGCAAAAGAAGGGAAGAATTTAACCATCCCATCTTCAGATTGCTCAGAGTTTCGCCTCCCAGATATGAATTCAAAAAGCATCATGCCAAAGCTGTAAACATCGGCTTTGGCTGTTATTGCTACTCCAGATATCCATTCCGGTGCAAGATAACCTCTTGTTCCTCTTAAGGTTGTCAGAACCCGACTGAAATCGCGCCCCACCAGCTTTGCCAAACCAAAGTCTGCGACTTTGGGACAGAATTCAGCATCTAAAAGAATGTTTTCTGGTTTTATGTCACAGTGAATAATGCAGTCCCGGCACTTCTCGTGGAGATAGCTCAAACCTCTAGCTATTCCCAACATAATTTGGTACCTTGTATTCCAGTCCAAAATCTTTGACTCCTTGACATTGAAAAGCTGTGAATCCAAGGAGCCATTTTCCATGTATTCATAAACCAATAACTTCCTATCACCTTCAGAACAAAATCCATGAAGCCGGACAAGATTAACATGCTGAATCGTCCCTATAGTGCTTACTTCAGTCCGAAATTGCTTCTCTCCTTGGCTGATGCTCTCAAGCTTCTTGACAGCTATGACAGTTGAATCAGACAATGTCCCTTTGAAAACAGAACCAAAACCTCCTCCTCCCAACTTATCTGAGAAATTTTTGGTTGCAACTTGCAAGTCCTTGTACCCGAATGCTACCGTTGAACCGTCAACGGCTTTTGTAACTCCAACTCTACGCTTTCGATGTCTCCAGATCATGACCCCAACAAATGCCAAGAGCACCATAACAACAGCAACAGAACCCACAATAGCGCCCATGACAACCCCTTTATCCTTTTTGTTGCTTGAAAACTCAGGAGCAGAGGCAGCAAGTCGAATATAGAAAGTTCTTCCACTGCCATCATTTTCCGAGAGTTGTTGCAAATTCATTATTTCCCCATTCCAAACCATGCAATTGCCATCGTAAGAATAAGCTGTACAAGAGCAATTATTCAAGCAGACAGATTCACATTCTCCAGCACTCCCCGCCATCATCAATTGAGGATTTTTAGGTAGCCTAACTTGAGGATATGGCAAAAACTTGTCTTTCCTCCCCGTAGAAGTACTACCATTCTCACACTGCAGCAAATTGATCTCTCTTTCACAGCCACCTGAATAATCCTTCAAATTCCAATCATTCTCCAACTTTTGCTTAAATCCAGGCAAACAAGAACAGAAAGGCAATGAATTCTGATTGCAGCTACCATACGCCCCACAATAAGCATACACCTCACATTGCTGCCTTGGTTGAGACCAAAACAAATTCCACTCCTTCATATCCTCCGACCACGAAAGTTGCTTAATTTGCCCGGAAACATCCATCACGAATCGAGATATAATGGAAGGATCATAAAGCGAATATGTGAAATAACTCTCATTTTCCTTATCTTCATAACTAAAATTATAAATATAATTCAGCCTCATTTCGGGCACTAAACTGAATATATGCCCATTCCAAGCTCCACTAGTCCAGTACTGTTCAGTCCTATTCCATCTTATAATATACTGTCTCCCGTTTGGATCTAGTTCAAGGGAGAAAAGCCCAGGTGCAGGATCCTCAGAATTTCTCCAAGATATAAGGAGCTGCTTTGTTTTCGTACGTTTGTCGTAAGAAATTTTGCCACCAGGCAACCATGTATCTGCTGGATTATCAAAACTTTGCCAAAATCCTTCACTTGACCTAGGTTCTGACCCATCTCTCAAAACTAAATTCCCATCATCACCTAGAGTTGCCACTACCGAATTTGAGGTTGTTGAGTTTATATTCGTGGACCAAACCGGAAAATGGGCTTTTTCCATAAGCACCAAATCCCCATCTAAAATTTTCAGTTCTGCAGAATTAACGTCTGAAATGGGATTCTCCCTATTTGCTACCCAAACTATAGTCCTTTGACTAACATTTTTGTACCATATTCCAACATAATACCTTGAAGAATTACCTGGTCTGAAGAATCCCAGTTCAAAAGTCTCTCCAGCAGAGATAATTGTCCGGTTTACAGACAAAGATTGGTTTGCTGTGATGCTATCAGCTCCTTCGGAGAGATTAAGGCTTATAGAGAAACATAAGAAAAACAACACACAGATTACCAAGCAAGACCTGTTTTTTGTGATCATGGCTTCAAGAAGATGGGTTAGAGAGAGAACGAGAGAATGAGCAAATCGTTATTTTCTTTGAAAATGGTTCCGTGAAGTCAATAAATTGCAGCAGAATTCGTGACCGAAGAAGCTGAACGAAGATTTTTCTGCTTTGAGTCAAGTCAACTCGTTCACATTGAATTACCATTGTGCCCTCAGAAAATGACAGCTGACCAAACAAAATAATTTTATGTTAATTAGTTAATTGAACCAAAACATTATTTTGCAACAGTTAAACGATCAAAATAACAGCCATATCTTCAAACATCATCAACAATTTCAACTTACAATGATATTCACCGAAGTACAGAATAAAATCAATTTTTTGTAGTTTTAAGAGAATTTTATATTGAAAAATGCAAATTTTTAGGCAGGATTCTTTAGATAACAATACATTCTTCTTTGTTGATTAATGATATTGATTAACATTGAATCCCTAGACTATTTTTATTACAAAAAGAATAGTCTTAAGAGCAAAGTTTAAATGGAATTTTAGATGACTAAGATTTGAACGAGTAAAAATGGATTAAAAAGTAGAGGAAATTTCACCGAATACATTAAAAAAAAAGTATTCAGTTTTTACTTTTCATCTTTTTTTTTTTTAATCCAAGAATACTGTAATTTATATAACAAAATAATAACCAAAATATTACTTCACTCTTCAAAGTTAATCAATATATAAGCTAACATTACTCCGCCAAATTACATCTCCACTCTGATTACAGTTGAAATCAAAAACTCAAATTCTCTAAATTTCAATAATCAAAAATCTCAAAAATCCATGTATCGATCTCAAAAAATCAACTCCCAATTCCAATTTGATCTTCTTGATACACATTCTACATTTTTCTCCACAAAATAGGTGCGAAAATCCGTTTTGTAATCTTAAATTTAGCTATTTTTTGGATTGTTTCGAACTTATATAAACTCGAACACAGTGTTGAAACCTTCATCATTGGGGAGGGGATCTCGTTCAAGTTGATGACATTGTAAAAAACGCTAGCAAGTTGAAAGGAAATTCGTATCTCAGGTAATACGCATATATAATATACAATTTTAATTTACTTTTGCCTAATTTTTCTTGTGTACATATACAGTGATTTGTTTCACAAAACATGTTACAAACAATGTAATAGTCTTTTTTTTTTTTTTTGCTAACTAGATTTAGCTTACTCTAGTTGTAGAATGAATCATGAAAACCAAGAGTCACGGCCAAACAAGTTAATAAGGCTTAAACGAATCACAGTTATTGATTAAATCGAACGGCTCACAAACCATTGAAGAAGCACTATCCGGGTATAATCAATTCATCCAATTGGAAATGGCCACATGGACAAAACTTAAAGAGTTGTAATTTTTGGAAACATGATTTTATCTTTCATTAATATTAAAATAGTATTAGTTTTTGTTTTAAGTTATGAATCTTCTTTAGTCAAATAGGTTCTTTTCTAATACATCTGTGGGCATTTCGGTCATTTGTCGTTTGTAATGTATACAGGTTAGAAAATTAAAATGAATTACTTTTCCGCCGCAACTAGTCAAATGAGGCGGGGCTTGACCGTACTAGGTAAATGGAAAAAAAAAATAAAAAAATCAGCAGAATTAAACTCATGACTGAGTTTAAGCCCTGTTTCATTGAGATAGTATTAGGTTTTAAATAGATTTCGATAAAAAATAATAAAATATATGATGCCCATAGCAAATGACAAAATAAGAAAACGATAGTGCATGTTGGCTAACTTTAATTTATAATTAGGCCATATATTTTTTTTATTAAGAAATATTTATAGGGATTAACATTATAAGCGAAATAGAAGATACTGAAGTGGAATCACCGATTTCAAAAATTACATGGAACCGATGGCTCCATTTATAAAATATTCAAAGTATAAAGAATGATTTCGATTTTTAAATATTCGCATCAAACCAATATTCTTTGCTATATTTTGTTCTTAATAACTATGTCGTATTTATTATTCAAAATAAAATAATAACAACAACAACAATAACAAATCAAGCAATCGGAACAATTAATGAAGTTTTTTGAGTATTTTAATTTTTAAAGGAGAAGCATTCGAAGTTTGACAAAACTATTTAAAGTTTATGTAAAAATAAGTTGAGCTATACCTTCGTAATTGTTTTCTTGCTGTTTTTTTTTCCCTATATTGTTATGATGGAAACTAATTTGAACTGGAACAGTTCCGATTATGGTTCGATTCTAGTAATTACATGAAATTGAAGTCCGCTAAAAAAATATTAAGTTTCCAATTTTGGAAATATCTGGATTAATCCATTACATGCTCACTCCTAAGTTTCATAGAATCCATAACTACTATTCACTTATATTTCACACCTTCTACAAAATCCACAACTTATAATCTAATTTTGTTTTTTTTTACCAAAATACTCATAATATTCTTCTTATCGAACATGATTTTTTTAATTTTACTTATTGTTGTCTAACGTGAATGTAATTTTCGTATGTAATATTTATCAAATTCAATATACGAAGGGTGCATGCCTACAGTGACAAATAGCGCATATAAAAACTTAAGTGATATTGGATAGTAATATTTGAAAATCACTTTTCTTCATGGTCATTTTTAACCACAATCTCCAAAATAAATTATTTTTCATGTTTTTCTATAACATTTCCCTACAAATTAACCATACATTTTCAAAAAAAAAANTCAATATACGAAGGGTGCATGCCTACAGTGACAAATAGCGCATATAAAAACTTAAGTGATATTGGATAGTAATATTTGAAAATCACTTTTCTTCATGGTCATTTTTAACCACAATCTCCAAAATAAATTATTTTTCATGTTTTTCTATAACATTTCCCTACAAATTAACCATACATTTTCAAAAAAAAAAAAAATATATATATATATATATAGTTTTGTGCGTGTGGGCAGCCAAAGATCTGAAGGGAATGGAGGAGAGGAGAATAAGAGAACCATTGCTTTGTTGTTTGGATGCGTATATAAAGTCAAGAATTAGAGAGGTGGAGCCAAGAAAAGACAATTTTTTATTTATTTTTTTTCACTGGGGTGATGCATAGAAGAAAATAAAAATGTCATTACACGACGTTAGACATCATTAATTAGATGTCTATTCAACCCTTCGGCACAACAATTCCTTGGCTAATCTTCCACGAGGAAAAATTGTACAAACAACTAGAAATGAGAGGAAACTTCCATATCTGGACTTCTTCTTAATCAAACAAGTTGGCGGAGATTCTTGTTGAGCATAAAACGAGTGGAAGGAAATAAGAAAAAAATTCCTCAACGCCCTTGTGGCATAGATACCGTCAACTCATTGTCGGAGAACGAACCCGGTTGATTATAGGTCGTTTTCTCATTACAAAAGCTGGTTGATTAGGAACTGGAAGAACTGCAATTTCTCCACTAAGCATGAAAACTACATTCGACATGGTGGGACGATTACTGGGGTCTTCTTCTACACACAACAGCCCAACATTTATGCACTTTATAACTTCAGATTTCTCACAAGATTCAAGCAGTATTGGGTCCACTATATCCAATGCCTTGTTTTCACTCCACAATCTCCATACCTGTGCGAATGGTTTAAAAATATTTTAGACTGAATTGGCTAACATTTTGCATATAAATGGAGGAATTTAGCTACTTACATAACCCAATAGATTCAAGTCTTCTGTAGATTGGTAAAATCCCGTGTTTCTCTTTCCGGTGACTATCTCGAGTACAACAACTCCAAAACTAAATACATCTGATTTTGTTGAGAATATTCCATCTGATGCGTACTCCGGAGACATATAACCACTGAATCAAGATAACTACAAGTTAGTATGTACATGGATATACGACACTATGATCTTGTGTATGTTAGCTGTCTATATGCATATGCATAACTTAATAGAAATTCGTCATTGTATATATTATTGCACTTGGCAGTTGGCAGTTGGCACACAGGAGCCAAGAACTGTATGACCAAAATCTGGAGATTATAAGGATAAGATCTTTTAATTGCCACTTACTAGGTTCCTATGACTTTGTTGGTGCTTGCTTCTGTTCCTTTGCCCTCAACTATTCTTGCCAAACCAAAGTCCGATATTTTGGGTTTCATTTCTCCGTCTAACAGAATGTTGCTTGTTTTCAAATCTCTATGAATGATCCTCAACCTTGAATCTTGATGAAGATAAAGAACCCCCCTTGCTATCCCCAAGATGATGTCAAGCCGCTTCTTCCCATCCAACAACATGCATAGTTTTTTATCTAGTATTTGTGAAAAAAAAAATTTATTATTGATTAAAATGAAAATTGCAATATCAAACATATCATTTTCCCATTAACTAACCAAATATAAAGGCATCCAAACTTTTGTTGGGCATGTATTCATAGAGTAAGATCTTTTCATTCTCCTTCATGCAGTAGCCCAAAAGGCGAACAAGGTTTCGGTGTTGAAGCTTTGCGATCAATACAATTTCATTCTGAAATTCATTATTGCCTTGCAAAGAACAGCTTGACAACCTTTTCACTGCAATTTCTTGCCCTTCAGGAAACATTCCCTGTAAGAGTTGTGAAATAGAATCAATACATAAGGAAGCACAAACTTTGTTATAGCAACATTATGGATAAAACAATAGTTAAACCTTGTAAACAGGACCAAATCCCCCGCGTCCAAGTTTATGTGCATCTGAGAAGTTCTTGGTAGCAGCTATTATACTTTCCCAACTGCAGAAAGGAACACCGATACCACTGTTGTCATCTCCTCCCAACTTACCTGAAAAATTTTTGGTTGCAATTTGCAAGTCATCCTTGTGCCCAAATGCTGCCAGTGATCCCTCGGCTTCTTTTGTAGTTCTAGATATATGCTTGCGACGTATGCATATCATGACAGTGGTCAATAAAACCATAACAGCAGCAACAGAACCCACAACAGCGCCTATTACAACCCCTTTACTTTTTTTGGTGCTCAAAAACTGAGATGCAGAGGCAGAAAGTCTAATGTATATCGTTTTTTCATTGCCATCATTTTCTGTGGGTTGTTTTAAATCCATTAATTCCCCATTCCAAAACAAGCATGCATTGCCATTGTAAGAATAAGCTGTACAAGAGCAATTACTCAAGCAGATAGATTCACATTCTCCAGCACTCCCTGCCATTAGTGATTGTGATTTTGCGGGTAATCTAACAAGGTTATTCGCCAGAAACTTGTCTTTTCTGTCATTTATACAGTTCAAAATGATCTCTCTTTCACAGCCATCCGAATAATCCTTCAAATACCAATCATTCTCCGACTTTTGCTTAAATCCAGGCAAACAATAACAGAAGTGCAATGAATTCTGATTGCAGGTACCAAATGCCCCACAATAAGCATACACATCACATTGCTGACTAGGTTGAAACCAAAACAAATTCCACTCCTTCGTATTCCACGATGTCTGCCTAATTTGCCCGGAAACATCCATCACGTATCGAGATTTAATGGAAGGATTATAAAGAGAGTATGTGTAGTAACTCTCATTAACGCTGTCAAAATAACTATGATTATACATATTGTTCAACCTCATCTCAGGGACTAAACTGAAAAAAAGCCCATTCCAAGCTCCACTAGTCCAGTACCATTCAGTCCTATTCCATCTTATAATAATCTGACTCCCGTTTGGATCTAATTCAAAAGAGAAAAGCCCAGGTGCAGGATCCTCAGAGTTTTTCCAAGAAGTAAGGACTTTCTTTGTTTTTGTACGTTTATCATAGGCAAGGCTGCTACCTGGCAACAACGTATCTGTTGGATTGTCAAAACTTTGCCAAAATCCTTCACTTGTCCTAGGTTCTGACTCGTATCTCAAAACTAAATTTCCATTATCACCTAGAGTTGCCACTACAGAATTTGACGTTGTCAATTCTACATTTGTGGACCAAATTGAAACCTGGGACTCATCCATAAGCACTAAATTCCCATCTAAAATCTTAAATTCTACAGAATTCGTGTCTAAAATGGGTGTCTCCCTATTTGCTACCCAAACTATGGTCATTGGAGTAACATTTTTGTACCAAATTCCAATATAATAACTGGAAGAAGTACCTGGTGCGAAGAATCCTAGTTCAAAGATGTTACCAGAAGAGACAATTGTCTGGCTTCCAGAGAGAGTCTCGTTTGCCGTAATGCTGTCAGTTCCTTGAGAAAGATTGATGTTTATAGAGAAACATAGGAAAAACAACACAGAGAGAATAAACCAACGAGTGTTCATCGGGATGATAGCTGCAGAAGATGTGCGCAGCACGGAGAGAGAGAGAGCAGGAGAGAGAGAGAGTTTTGTCAAGCGCATGCTATTTACGGAAGAAAAGTCATTCACTTGTACTTTTCCTGTTCGACTAGTCAAATGATGTTGGCCTGATTTTTACTTCATGAGTTTCCGTGCGCAGTGGCGAATCTAGGATTTTGAGTCAGCACGAGCGACCGTTGACCGTTGGCAGCAACAAAATATTAAGAGTC
>CAIGRP010094730.1:2553-18237 GCA_903798385.1 Fraxinus cuspidata | reverse complement strand
CATGTCAACAATTCACCCCAAACATCATCACAGAATTTTGAATGTATCTCAGAAGTTACGCCAGTCGTGTAGTTCGCACAGCTAGATTTGAAGATTCCAAATTCTGATTCCGTCCGATTGATTCATGGTTGCAGACCACCTGGGCTACCTTTCCCTCCACATGGCACGCCCAGTCCAACCATGGGTGTTCCTCAATTTCTTCCAGAACGCGATCAATTTTTGGTTGCAGTTAAGGCTTTGTGCGAAAAATTCGATGCTCATAAATTTTGAACTCATTTGCATTTTTTAAAAAGTTTAGGAGTAAGATTGCAATTTATTCTTTATTTTTCTTTTCTTTTTTTAATTTATATAGGAGGGTATATTGGTCATTTTACGTTAAATATAAGTGAAAAGGATGCTTTCCGCAATGAAACGTTGAAATAAGGGTGAAAATGCAAAAAATTGAAATGTAGGGACGTTTTGCACAATACATGCTAAACGTATGGACGTTTTGTACGATTAAGCCAATGTCTATACTACACCATTTTGTGTGTGGACATGTGCAATCGAATGTTCAATAACAATAGTGACTGACATACAGTAATCATTGAATACTTCTGATCTAAATTTACCAGCAATTTCATGATTTGGGCAAGTAGTCTAGAAAAAAACTACATTCCTGTGAAAAGTAGGTAGACATGTGACCATTTAGTAGAAAAATCGATTAATATCATAAAATACAAAATGATCCACATGGTAGGTAAATTGGTTTACATATATCTCCATGAATCTTTCCACAAAAGTTGGAAACTCAATATTGAATTGAAGGTCTGATGACTAACTTGCCATGTGAATAAGTTACACACGGATAATAATTAGGTAAAAGAATCTTCTACCTCTTTAGATGATGTCCATGTGAATTATTTGTTATTTGATGCATTGTTATAACTTTTGGATATCCAAGTCGATTATGTTAAATTATAAAACTTTTTGGGTCAATGAACTTCGAGTTTGTAATAATATTTGATTCAATCATTTTTTTATAAATGTATAATACATGTTAGACGAGAGTGCATAGAGTCTTTCTTTTATCTACTTCCGACTAGATACAAATGAAGTTTTGTAAAGATATTTAATATTATTTTCTTGCATATTTTCAATGTGATATTCATTGCATCAAATATCTTTAAAATTAAGCAATTTTCTTGTAAATTTGTTAAAATAAAGTGCATCGTCAATATATAATTTTAAAATAATACAAACTCTTTTAAAGCATTTAACGATATTTGATGTACCAGATATTATATTAAAATTATTTTTTTGGCTAATATCAAGTTCAGAAAAATACTTTTTTTGTCTTGAAAAATAGTATGGGTAGTTGCATTATCAACTAAACAGGTATTTTGGCAATTCATCCTGAAATTATAAACATGACAAAATAAATATTTTGAAAAAATTAGTTTTATAATCAAAATGCGTTAAACAATACTTTAATCAATTTGAAATAATTTAACAATATAATGTCAAAAAAATAACAAAAACACACTTCAGACTAATTTCTAAATCAAAATAAACTACTAAGACACTGAAAAATAAACCAATTAATATTATCGAGCACACCGCCTCCGATCAAATGAACTATATTGTCATTTGGATCATCAAGAAAATCAGAGATGTCCAAGTTGGTCACATCAATTGGATCATCATAATAAGTGAAATTTGTCTCCACTTTTTATTTTCTTTTAATTGATTTTGGTAAAGATTCACACATGTTTTTCATACGACGTGTACTTGCCTAATGCTTTTTCATCCCACCTCAAACGATCTGTAGCTATGCACAAATGATGAATCCTAGTTGGATGCTTAGATTTTAGCTATCAAGTTTTAACTTTTATATTGATTTTCTGTATCACTTTTGCTATTATTCTTTTTGTGTTGATTATTTGGACAATAATTGATGAATAATAAGTCGAAAGGTGAATTATTTGTTTAAATCATATAGTAAAATCAGAAAATTAGATAGAAAATATAAATATATTAATACGATTTTTGCAGTTGTTTATTGGATTTCTTTGTTATTGAATGAGCTTATAGGTTTTAACTTCTATAGAGATATAATTATTTACTTATCTAAGTAGAATTAATTTTGCTCGAGAGAGGTTATCAATTAACTTAAAAAGATTTTACACGATACACGTATCAAATATTGTTAAAACTTGATGAAAAACTATGGTAATATCGCCAGTCGAAAAATTTCTTATCAAATAACTTTAAACTCCGTATTTTGAAATAATCACCATTACTCAATTGAATTTAGGTTTAGTAAAATTAATTGTTAAATAAATAGTTTTCATTGGCATTCATCATCATATTTTGTTTTTTGAGCCCGTACACTTGCTGATATTTTGCTAACAAGCTCTCGACTTTTAAAATTACTACATATTTACTCTTGTATTGCACAAAACTATATTATGTAACAACCCACAAGAGGCCTCTTTTTCTTCAATAACTACCAAAGCAAATGATCTCTGAAATTCTTTAAAAGTAACCAAGGCCATCTGTTCATGAACTGATTTAGCAAGAAATTAAAAATCAAAGCAAACTTCAATCGACTAGTAAATTTAATCGAATTGTTATTGAATAATTCAAGGAGTGAAGAATGAAAATATATGCATGCATAGTTTATAAAACTTAAAATTGAGAATGATCATTGCAACATTTCTTTTTATGATCTCGTTGATATAATTTGTTTATGGTAATCAAATAGGGAAGAGTGAAAATGGAAACAAAGTATTATGAGAAATAGTAGTAGTACTTCATATGTAAACCTCTTCTAATCTTCATGGGCCCGAATTGGGTGGGTTGGTCCGATCCTATTTGGGTTGAATCCACTCTTAATTGTTTTGTTTTTTTAATTGAATTACCGTAAGAACTTAATAATTAAAAAAAAAATCTTTATTTTTGGTAAATTATGCTCAAAGCAAAACATGTCTTGATGACCGCTCCTTTTCTGCCTTTTTTCAAGGTAGAATTAAATTCTCCCAGGAATCACGGCAGATTTTAAATATAGAAACTTAATAAAAATTAATTCTCCTTGAAATTCTACCTTAACAATAAGATAGAAAAGTGAGGAGGGTGTCCTCAATTAAGATTATAATGAATTTTAAAAATCCTTATAAATTCAAGTATCCTCAAATTGAAATTTTAATGAAATCTAATAAAATTTATGTGTCATTTGTAATTCATTGATTTTTATAGATTTCTTCAAGAGAAGAATTTTTAAAAGATTTGAATGATTTTCTAGCTTAAAATTACAAATAATAAACTCTTTTCAAATTTCACCATTGTTAATTAGATTATTCAAATCCACAAAATCTTTAGAATTTATAAATTTTTAAAATCCATCAAAATCTCGATTGATACCAAAATAAGCATTAATTGAAGAATTTTCTGAAAACAAATTGGCCTATAATGTCATTATCATAGTTTCCACCGATCGAGAAAGAGAGTGCTGTCCAAAATGCAAAGGAAGGCGAGCGCTAGCTAATTTTACACCTATTGGGTAAATTTTGTTTTACCATCAAATTTCCAAGCATAGACCACATAGGCAGTAGTATTTGAAAACTTGAGAGAGAGAGAGGTAGCTGGAAGTGTTATTTACGGCGAACACAAGTTGCCGAAGGATGAAGATCAAGATAGTGTTACACCAAATCAATTACATGAACAATGCACAAAATATCGACATATCAATTATGTAGAGCCTCACCGGCAACTATAAATAAGAGGATGTCATGGAAGAAACTCATTATCAGTAAACGACTGCCCTGATTTTGAAATTGACTTCTAATTTTCCATCTTCATAGTAGCCTGCTGAGTGACTTAATAAGCAATTTCAAATTCCGCCTCGTAGCTTCATCACCAGTAAATCCTAATATATCTGAACTTATACTCTGCAAATGTTGAGTGACATCAAGAGGAAACAATTACCAGCAGCTATTAGAATAGAGAGATAAAGGATGAATGAGTAAGGAAAGTGAAGAATCAGAATTGAAGCAATGCGAAGACAACTCACCTCAATGTTCTTCAAAGTGAAAATGAGGGTATATATAGACTTCTGAATTAATTCTGTGTTCTCAGGAGTCATAATGGAAGAATGCACCCTTCTGTAGAGTTTTACATGTGAAACCGTGTGAGCCAATTGCCACATAACAGATGCTTGTAAGACTACACGGCTATACCATACAGATAGAGAGAGAAAAAACGTGTAAAAATCAATCCAAAGTACACTAGTTCTGCCTGATTAAATTTGAAAGTCTATTTTTTGTCATCTGCATAGAAGGGATAAGTTTACTGTGTTAGAAAACTAGACAAAACCAAAGAAATTATCCATAATTATCAGCAAACTTCAAGCTGACCAGTGCGTGCATCCAATGAACATTAGTGACACCATTTTAGTCACTGGGCCACGCTAGACACATCCACAAACTAAAAGCTTGTTTTATTCAGTAGAACGGAAGAATTAAAGCATTATGAAGACGCTTCAAAAATCAGAAATATTTTATTACTACATTTTCAGCTTCCACATGATTTCAGAAACTAAGCTGAACTGGTCCAAGATTCAACATATGTTTGATCACGAAAACACGTACACATGCAAACATGAAGCGATTGACAGGGAGAAGACAAAACACCAAAAACCTTGAATTAATTCGCTGAGACCAAAATTGACCATTGGAGTACTCTACCTCAAATCCTCAGAAGCCTGAGTAAGGCTTTTGGTTAAATTTTCAACTTCCTTCAGCAAACCACTACCATGAACTTCTGCCAGTAAAGGTTGAATATCTTCAGCCATGGCTTTGATCTGAGACATCACTACATCAAAAACTGAATTTTGCTTGAGAATATATTTTCTTCTGTTGGAATTATATCAAACGAGGAAGCAACAAGAACATGGGTGCAAAATGACCATACTATGCAGGGTTATTTTCCATTTGTTGCACTCTAATTTGCAACCAGTCTCTTCGGAAAAGCAGGATATACAGCACTAACAACATTTCACTAAAACTTAATAGTCACTAATAGAATAACTGACCAGCCTCGCAGCCAAATCAGAGCAGTTGCATTTTTAGGACAAGGGACAGACCTGAGACTGCTATAACATGTAAATAGTAAATGAAGTCAGAGTTCCAAATACGCCTGCCACCTCAATCACTTTTGTGTGAGATTGATACTATATCTTAACGTTTTGGCAAAATAATAAATATGCGAATCAGATTTCAGTCACTGCCTTAAAAATTAGCGCCCAGGGGAAATGCCAGTTATTTACAAATTAAATGAGATAGCTCACTGAAAGTAATTTAACCAAGTAAAATGAATCCAAGCTTTCATATATAAATGTGTTCACACACTGAGAACAATTAAGTTTTGCATCATTCTCAGTATTAGATGAGTAGAGTAGGCTGGGTCGGGTAGCTCCTTCCACACAGGCATGGTCCGGGAAAAATCACGGGTTGTGAGCCAAGGCTAACTATGCTAGTCCTGCAATCCTATGAGCCTTTTGATGGGGGTGGGGGTAGCATAGGATTTGGGCTTACTTTTTAGAAATAAGATTCTTTTGGCTTATGAATACCCAATTCCGTCAATTTAATTTTTCACCATTCTCTCCAACTCTCAGTGGCATATTTCTTTCACTTTTATAATATTTTTGCAAATCTTTGATGATGCTACTTATTAGTAACGCATGTTAGGGTTTATTAGCTTACGTCTTAGATTGCTAGTTTTGCATTGACTTTAGTATCAAGTAAAATATTTACTGCAATTTCAAAAAACTATTGCAATGAATTTAAATATTACACATGAACACTCCATGTCTACGAGTAACACTATTCTGATCATCACCTATATAGGTAGCAATTGGTCCCCTAATCACAATTAATGATGAATAGCATTAAATGTATACTAATTACGTTACCGAAAATGGTAATTCTGAAATTGAAATTTATCTCAAGTATTTCCAAAGGAAAATTTTCTTTGTAGTCTAAAAGACAGTAATTGCTAGTAAAAGAAAGTAGAAATCTAGTTCAAGTTCCACATCTAACACTAATTTTATACCTACTTAGTTATATAGATATCCTGAAACTGATTATACTAGGTATTAACACAAAAATAAATAAAAAAATAGAGGATATTAAATTTTAAATTGGCGGAACCAGGACTTTCTACTATGGGAATATACCAAGTGTTCAACACCAACAGTTTCAACAGTCAAATCAGTGTGTACTTTTATTGCAGGAAACAAAGTGCTCGAACCGACTGACATCAGAAATTTTAGAATGCCTCACGTGCTGGAAAGCTTGAAAAGATACAAAGATCATAGGATAGAGAGCTTGATTTCAGAAAAAAATTGTTGAAATGGAAGATGATGTATCATTAATGAACCTATGTGAACTGTAAAGTTGTATAGTCTAAAATGATAGATATTTAGTATGTGTCAATCTAGAATTATTCTAATTTATTATTATGTGTTTACTTCAATTTCATTTCATTTCCTAGACAAAAAATGTAAACATAAATCTAGAATAGAGATCAAGAAAACAAAAATTATTTTTAAAACACTTTTTAATTTTGTTGGGCCAAGTGGGTTGGGCTGGCATGGCCTAGCATTCGCTGAGCAGGTGGACGGGGCTGAGCAATGGAAACCCATCATGATAAATTTGACTTGGCACGCACGGACGTTGGGCCATGCCACAGACCAACAGCCAAAACGTGGGTTGTGAGGGTGCAGCCTGCTTATACCCCTACTCCTAACACTAAGCTATGATAATCACGCAAAAGAAAATGACAATCTTGGGAGGAACAAAGAATGGAGAATTCTAGTATCACTTGAGGGGTATGGCAAGCTTCCCATTTAAGATTATTCTTTTTGTTAGTTGAGTTCCCTATACAACTAGAAGTGAGGCCTAAACCCTGAAAACCAATGACATATGGCATCCAGACAGAGACATATAAAATCAAGATCATAAGCTGTTGGAGGACCAAAATATGGATCTAACAATTTAACTGAAACTCCTATGCCCAAGAATGTAACTTTATCATAAATGCTGCTTTAATTAATATTAAATTAATTATCGTGAATCAAAAGCCTGAAATGTTGATACAAAGAGATATTATAAATATATGACATATATTTGAAAGAGAGTAAATTAATATGCTTTCCATGTTCTCTTTTTGTTTGTTTGAAACAATTTTTCATCAAGGTTTCCATAACCGTTTATTACGTTATTTACATATGTTCCATTACCTGCCAATTTCCATACAGATTTCCTCAGGAATTTGTGAATCTTTCCAAGTAACCTAATATGGTATAAAGATGTTGGGATTTGAAGATAGTTAACTATGAAAACAAAATTAAATTTATACTTGCAACATTCAGTCAGCACAACTAAAAACAGACCCATGAGAGAGTGCGATAACTAAACAGAAAATATAAAATATGCACACCAAACCTTTATAAGCAAAGGCCGTGCTTCTTCGACAACAGAGGAAACTCGTTCAGCCAATGAATAGGTATTTGCAACGCCAATTTCTTCCACTTCACGCCCAATGCGAGTAAATATTCCAACTAATTCATCTAAACTAACACCTTGGTATCCCTTTATCTTCTGTTTATCACACACAATCAAACCTTCTTTAACACAGTCTGCATCAAGAGGGCTGGCTGAAGGTGTCGGAATAGGATTACGCGGTGTAATATCAATCATAGTTTCCATGAGAAGACCTGACTGGTTCACCTCAATCAATGAATTTCGAGGTATTATACTTTTATCATCTTCAACCTACAAACACCAACATCAAGGGCTGTAAAACCACATTGTCATGAAAAAAATGAAATCGTGAGCTTCAGTTTTGCCTCACCTCAACTACTGCCTCAATACTCTTCAGGGAAGGATTGACACGTATGACGTTGCCAACAGTTACACCTCTAATCCTTACAGGCGTACCGGTGCACATACCACTAGCCTGATCAAATTCAAACACGGCTAAATATTTCCGGAACTTTGATCGCAACTGAAACCCCCTCAACCATGCTAAGCTAAGTGCCAAGAGGACTGTCCCTGAAACAAGAAACAATCCAACACCACCTTCCCAAATGCTCCTCCTACCAAACCCAAAATCGCTCAAAGGCCTCAGAGTTTGCCTCCAAATGATTAGAGGAACATCAAAAAATACTGACAGTGGACTCTTTGATTCGGAAGATGTGGGTTGCTGTTGAGTATAACCCTTATCAGCAGATGACGTGGCTTTTACACATAAGACTTTCCTTTTATGTCCTACTGGGGTTTTCAGGCATGGTGAAAATTTCAAAGAACACTGTTGCTTAGTGGGTATGATCAAATATGAAGGAAATGCAGTAGCAGTGGAGGAAATATGAATCGGTTGATATCCAACCATTTTCCTTTTAAAGCAGTATTGGAAAGTTGTAGATATGTATGCATACACCACAACTGTCAGCTGGAATCGGATTTCCAATTTGCCAGCAGTTGTTGGGAGAAAGACAAATAGGGAATAATGCGCACGGAACCCTAGAAGTGAAGAACCTATGAAATCAAAATCAATTTCTCAGAAATTGAAATTAACATATACATTGTTGAACAATAACAATCAAAGGAGTAGAAGAAGAATGAAATTTTTAGGAAAATACCGTTTTACTTTTGATAAAAGGAAACCCTACTTGTGAGCTCCGAGAGAGGCAGGGAAGAGGAGAGTCAATGAGTGCATGAGTTGAGTTGGGCTGCTCACTTCATTGGACCTTGAGTCTGCCCTAAAACCCAAATTTGCTTCAGTTTTCATTTCCTAGTCTGAGAAGAAAAATAGTTGACAAATCCATTCATGAGGCTTGAATGCCGAAATTAATATTTTTAGCCTCGTTTGTATACCAATTTTCGAAAACTCTTTTTTTCTTAGGACTTAGAAAAACTGTACAAGGAATTTACCAGTCACATTTGGCATTTTTACTTTGAAGGTTGAAAAAAATAAATAAATAAATTTCAACCATACAAGTATTGTCAGCGTAGCATCTGTACAAAATTTCCCTGTACAAGGGAAATAATCATTTTTTATAAAATTCATTTTCAATAACATGTTCTCGCAATAAAATATTTTACATGTAAATTTAAAACTTTTTTCTACTTTTTAACTACATGTTCTTCAAAAAATTATTATTCCAAAACCTGATTTTCTCAAAGCTATTTTTAATGTTAAACATGGGCTTATTCAATAATTCACTATGGGTTAGACGAAACTCCCAAATCAAGTGGTTCTTTTTAAGTTAAATACCCGAACGAGTATCTGAATCGAGAGGCGACGCGTTTGGTTCGATTCTCGGTTCTAGATCAAGAACCGAATAAGAACCAAATCTCCTTAATTTTTTATCTTAAATAAGACATATTATTTTATTTTTTAAAATTAAATTTGCTAACTTAGTCCAAACCCAAAATATGGTTTTACTATTTCTAATTTTCACTCAAGTGCAATTTAATCAAATTGGTCTAAATTTTACCCAAATCTCTTATTCTACCGTAATGTCGTTTCTGCCGTTCTATTATTATGAACTCGCCATATTCCTTTTCCTGTGATTTTATGAGTCAAATATATAAGAACTCAACAAATAGAGCTGCAAAGGATATCATGAGATTGGACAACGTTATTTTATAATAGTTAGATTGATCATATGATAGTCGAATTAATATAACGTTGTTGTAATATAAAAAATTTTAATTATTGTACAAAATCTGGAAATCAAATGGAATCGAACCTAACGGAATCGAACCCCAACAGTTTCATAATTAAATTTGGACCAGATGATTTCATTTACTAAATACCCAAAAAGTCGGATAGGACCATGCCCAACCCTAAATTCACTCTACATCAACCCCATTAACGACTCTGTATGGTAAATTGCAATTTGTACAAACATAATTGAAATATAATAAACATCTAAAAAATAGCAGTCCTAGTATGAGAAAATGATAATTATATTCACACTACAATTTTTATTTCTTGCACTACATTAATGTTCTCAATATTTGTTCATTATAGTACTTATGTTCTTAACAATTTTTCATGTCATTCTTATATTCAAACTATTTCATTAGTTAATACATTTGTATTTAATAACTGTTTTATGTCAAAAAATTCGTTGAAATAACGTAAAACAGCTTATTTTTACCATATTTTTAAAAAATAAATAAATAAAAAGTGAAAAAAAAAATATTTTTAAGGCCAATTTCATGTAGAAAAATAGCATTGAGTGTGCTGCTTATGTCTCTTCATAAATCTCATTTGCCTGATTTCTGGTGATCATATTGAACGTAAAATAAAATCCAACCTTATTCTTTTAACATACCCTTCAACCACAGGGACTTTCAGATCACACACTACCATCCCAAAGGGTAAATTAATACAAAGCAACTAAATCTTTAATATATTAGCATAATCTATGTCCCAAAACCATTAGACTTGATTCCTTCATTACTATTTCTGAAGGTTAACTCTAGTTAAAAGTATCATATTAACCACTTCAAACACTCCCAATGAGTTGGCTCTAGATTATGCATACAAACACTAACGAAGGAGATCAATATCACAATATCGTTGTTTGTAATTTCTTTGAATAGATATTGATTTCAATCAGAATCATCAATAGTGACAACGTCAACAATCATGACTCTCGATGATTATTTACTCATTATTTAACTACACACATATTTATTATTTTTGTTTACCTTCTTAAGGCCATTCGTGGACAAACAAGAAGGAAGTCTACACTTCATGATCGAGATTTTTGTTACCCACGTGGCTTTTTTATGCAATTAACACCTTTTATATTTTTTTTATTTTACTCAAATAATAGTGGGCTTGTACATTATCACATGATATGCTATAAAGATTTGAGCTTTCAACTACAACTAATTGTTCAATATAAGCACAGCGTGTTGAGGATATGGACAGCACCTTATAACATCTTTAAGGAATAATTGCAACAAAAGTCTCAAACCTTTAGAACACTAACAGATGTTTTTCAAACATTTGATTTGTTGCAGTCGTTATTCCTAATATTTTCAAACGTTATAAGTAAAGCCCTTTTGGATGGTTTCTGTCAAAGATGTCATCGTTGACCCGAAAATTTAAAATCTGACCATTGTCGACCAATTAAATCAGGGTAAAATGGTAACTTTACAATATTACCATATAAAATATAATTCAAAAAATTAAAAACATCAAAAAAGGAAAAGGAAAATGAAAATATTGTTCATCTTTCTTCCCCTTCTTCCCCAACCCAACCTTCTTATATGCACTCTGTTTTCAGATAAGGATGGGAAGACGAAGACTGGTTTCTCAGGTCATATGGGGAATAGGATCTCGGCTCCAAGATTGTTGAAATTGGATTCCTTTGGATTCACATATGGCGCAAGGCTCAGTTTTCCTGGGTATGTATGCGTATTGCAATTATCACTTTTTTTTGGCAGGGGGTTGGGACGAGGGGTAGGGTTGGGGAAGAGGGGGGAGGGGGAACAATTGAAGACAGAATATGCAAATTTGGGGCAAAAGAAATTTGAATTATGGAAAACAATCTGATATTCTTCAACTTGGACCTCATCCATGGTTGAGGCTGGGGTGGGGGGCGAGGGGTAGGCGTAGGGTTGGAAAAGAAAAGGAAGAAACATAAACAATATTTTCATTTTCCTTTTCTGATTTTTTTAGAATTTTTTTAATTATATTTTATATGATAATATTATAAAGTTATCATTTTACCCTGATTTAGTTGGTCAATAATGGTTAGACTTCAATTTTTTGGGTTAATTGGCGACTCTTTTTACAAAAACCATCCAAAAGTGCCTCATCTACAACATTTGAAAATGTTAGCAGTAACAGTAACAACAAATTAGAGGTTTGAAAAAAGTCTTCTAATAATTTAAAGGTTAGAAACTTTTACTGCAATTATCCCCATATTTAATTTTGCACATTCGTCTATTATGAATTAACAAGTCATATATTATATTGTACTAACACATAAGTACAATAAAGAAGATTTTAAAATTTGGTAATGTCCGTCATCATATGCTATACTCTTATTTCACTGGAGTCAAGAAGACGTGCGTCAAAACAATCGAATTGACTTCTAGAACAATGTTAAGCTATATTCCGACCATAATTTTAATAAAGTCTATGTTTGGTCCGAATTAAAATTTGACTTTAATTCAAATAAAAGTCAAATAATCAATATTAATCACATTTTTTATGGTCCCACAACTTTTTAACCACACATTTCAAAAACTTCTATAATCAAAATAGTCTCGGAGTTGAAATAAGCAAATTCTGACTGATGAAAAAACACCTTTTTCTTCTGGTTTAAGATACTAATGCCCCATAATACTTCATAAAAAGAAAAAAAAAATAAAAAGCGAAATTGGATTAACGTTATCTTTACAAACTAAAGAAGAAAAACAACAATCCCAGAATAAATAAAACCAAACATCAATCTTGTTATATTAATACGATAATACAGTTTGAAATTTGCAGCAAGAAATTGGATCAGAAACTTATATCAACCCAAGAAACTAATGCAGTAATTTGAAATTCGTTATATTACATCAATCAATTCTTGTACCTACAAGAACCCTAATTATATCTTTCTAAAGATAATAGAAAAAATTAATACAGAAGATAATCAAACAACCGAGGAATCTGCTTTCTTGTTCACTTTCTTCATCAATTCCTCCAATGCCGCCTTGTACCTCTCAAGTTCTTCCAGTTCAAGTCCGTCCACCTCCTTGTCCCACCAGAACAGGCCGCCGTTCTCCGCCTCCAACTCCTTACAAATCCCTGAATAATCCTCGCTATGATCTGGTGTTTTTCCAGAGTTTACCAAAGAATCAACAGGACTTCCGTTCTCAAAACGATTGATTACGGAATCCACAGTGTTGTGCCCAAAAGAATAGACACGTTTGCCGGCTACCGATTGTACGATGACAGCGATTTCAGCGCCGGTCAGAGCACAGAGTTCACTCGCTTTCTTGAAAAGTCCGGCTCGGCGTTTGGAAAAAGTCCCTTGCCTGTTGCTCAACTTTTCTATTTTCTTCATTGCAATCTTCCTTTTACCCTGCGTTTTCTTCTTCACCGCGGCATCACTTTCGTTCTTCATCGCCATCTTAGAGTTAACCTGAGAAAACTCTGCTTTATTCAACAGATATTTATAGTAGTTAGTCGAGATCGAGAGAGAGTTAGAGAGATTTTGAAAGACAAGTTGAGGTGATGGGTTATTAATATATTGGGGTGGGGTGGGGTGGGGTGAGGGTGGGGCCGGGCGAGTGAGCCTAACGCCTCATGCCCAACATTGGAGGGGACCTTAAATTTTAGCCTATTTCATTCTTCCCTTTTTGGTGGATAAAACGTTTGGAACATTATCGACTTTGTAATTTGATTATAATATAAATATTTTGTATAATAAATTTTATTTGTTATTTTATTGTTAAGAATTTAAATTAACAAGTTAAATATTGAATCTATAATACATGTGTAGATTTTGCATGCATTCTACCATTTTGGGGCCTAATTTATGAAATTTGCCTCAGGCCCCCAAAATCACGGAACCGGCACTGGGGGAGGGGGTGACTCAAGATTGCTATTCAAATTCCCTAACTAATACGGGTTTTCATTGGTATGCTTTATTTTTAATTATAAGTTTTAGAACAACTGAATATTGTGTATGCTTTATTTTTTAACTATATGAATTTTATTTATGAACTTTAAGATTAATTTGTTTTTTATGGTTGAAAATTGCTGCGTGCAATTCAGGCGAGATTCCATGAATTCTATAAACTTATGGCCAACGAACACGTATGCGTTCCAATGGCTGTGGGACCGTGGTGGTCCACCTAGATTGTAACGCTTTAAATCTAGATCCCCAATAGGATAGACTAGTTATTGCTCCGTGGGAAGATAGGAGACTTTGTTGCATTCACACTCCGAAATAACCCAAATTTAGAAGTATAATGTTACTCTAAAAGGGTTTAGAAACAGGAGCAGTGACGATGCTGCATGTGCGTAGAGGTGTCAACGAGCCGAATTGAGCTGCTCGTGATCCGAAACTTGAGGTTTGGGCTCAACGCGAGTAAAAATGGTGCAAGATTTTTGAATTCCTTCTTAGAAGTCACGATATAAGATTAGATAATAAACTGTTTTGAAAAAAATTCGAGGCTTTCTAACATATTTTCTAAATCATTGTTCCCTAAATCAAAGCTATAGATATTGTCGAGACCTTGGTGCTTTATTCTTGACTGAATATTAGAAAACAATCTGATATTCTTCAACTTCGACCTTGGGTGGAGTCGAGGGGTAGGGTTGGGGTAGAAGGGGAAGAAAGATAACAATCTGATATTCTTCAACTTCGACCTTGGGTGGGGTCGAGGGGTAGGGTTGGGGTAGAAGGGGAAGAAAGATAACATCTGATATTCTTCAACTTCGACCTTGGGTGGGGTCGAGGGGTAGGGTTGGGGTAGAAGGGGAAGAAAGATAACAATCTGATATTCTTCAACTTCGACCTTGGGTGGGGGCGAGGCGTAGGGTTGGGGTAGAAGGGGAAGAAAGATAAACAGTGTTTTCATTTTCCATTTCCCTTTTCGGTTTTTTTTTTTTTAATTTTTTGAATTATATTTTATATGGTAATATTATAAAGTTATCATTTTAATCTGATTTAGTTGGTCAATAATGGTTAGACTTTAATTTTTTTGGGTTAACTTGCGACTTTTTTTACGAAAACCATCCAAAATGGTGTCATCTACAACATTAGAAAATGTTAGTGGTAACGGTTACAACAAATCAGAGGTTTAGAAAAAGTCTGATATTATTTCAAAGGTTTGAAACTTTTCTGCAATTATCCCCATCTTTAATTTTGCACATTCGTCTATTATGAATTCACAATTCATATATTATATCATACTAAACATAAGTACAACAAAGAAGATTTTAAAATTTGGTAATGTCCAAATTAACACGTCATCATATGATATACTCTTATTTCACTGAATCAAGAAGAGGCGCGTAAAAACAATCGAATTGACTTCTTGAACATTGTTAAGATATATTCCGACCATAATTTTAATAAAGTCCATGTTTGGTCCGAATTAAAATCAGATTTTAATTCAAATTAAAATTAAATAATCAATATTAACTATATCTTTTATTGATCCCACAACTTTTCAACCATACATTTCAAAAGTTTCTATCAAAATTTATTAAAAATCTAATTTTAATCTCTACCAAACGCCGTCAAAATAGTCTTGAAGTTGAAGTAAGCAAATTCTGACGGATGAAAAAACACTTTCGTTTTCTTCTGGTTTAAAATACTGATGCCAAAAATACTTCATAAAAAAAAGGCGAAATTGGATTAATGTTATCTTTACAAATTAAAGAAGAAAAACAACAATCCCAGAATAAATAAAACCAAACATCAATCTTGTTATATTAATAAGATAATACAGTTTGAAATTTGCAGCAAGAAATTGGATCAGAAACTTTGTATTAACCCAAGAAACTAATACAGTAATTTGAAATTCGTTATATTACATCAATCAATTCTTGTGACTACAAGAACCCTAATTATATCTTTCTAAAGATAATAGAAAAAATTAATACAGAAGATAA